>JAKSZT010053817.1:1387239-1400097 GCA_026826555.1 Tolypeutes matacus | reverse complement strand
GCGCGCGAGCGCCCCTCTCCGCCACCCCCGCCCGCCGCGCTCCGGGCCGCGCGGGTGCAACTTTCTTAAAGGGGCAGGTGGTCGGCATCGAGGTCTACCTGGGGCCCCGACCCTGCCTGCTGGCCCGTCCCCGCTTTGGGGAAAGAGAGGGGCTTGCAGCAGTGACCTCCCCGCCCATCCACCTTCCCCCGCGGGCCGGTGCCAGACTGCAAGGTTTAATGCACCCAGCATCCTTTTGCAACTTAATTCTGTTGGCCCAAGTCACCCTCCCACTGCTCCCCAACTCATGCTGGAGGGACAAGCAGTTGCTGCCACGGGTGGCAAAGTTTGCAGAGAGGAGACCCTGTCCCTGCCCTTTGCCCACCCCCCCACCCCCCAGCCCCGGAGCCACGGGGCGTGCAAGGCTCGCTCCTGCCGGGAAACGCCCGCTGCAATCCCCTTGACCCTGCCCTGTAACTGACCCTTGGGGGGAAAAAAAAAAAAGCCCCCCGCACGGCTACTGCGCATGCTCCGTGCTGGACAGCTCCAGAGAGGGAAATTTAAAAACGGTTCGAGCAGCGACGGCGGCCAAATTGCGGAACGCGAGGGGTGAGCGCGAGGGAGCCCCCCTCCGGACCCCGCGCGCCCCAAGAGCCTCGCAGCGGCGGCCCGGCGAGGATCGGCTCCAGGTACCGCCTTGCAGGGTCTGCTTTGCTCCCTCCTCCCGGCAGGGTCCTGCATTGCACAGACCCACGGGCGCGGGGGCTGCGGGGGCTGCCTCCCTCTGCTCCCCTTTTCTCCATCCCGAGAATCCATGAATGAGTTTTTGGGCGGAACTGGCAGTCTTTGGTGGGTTTCTATGTTCGTTTCAGGCTTGGAATTTGAGAAACTTAGGGACGCTTGAAGATTTTTTTTTTTTTTTTTTTTTTTTTTAAGGCTCTGTGTGTGTGTGTTGGTGTGTGTGTGTGTGTTGAATTGGCTTCTCCAGCAAGGGCATGTGGCATTTCTGAAGGCATGGCCAGGGCAGTAGCCTGGCGGGTATTACCCCTTCGCAAGTGGGAATTTTGGCTCCCACCGAGAAACGGACATTACACACCAAGCTGCCCCTTTCTGTTTATTTTCTATTTTCCTAGTGGTCATAACTGAACCATGGTTGAAAATATAAGGAAGAGAATACAGTTTTTCTGAGTCCTATTTTGCCAGTCCACATTTTTCAAGGCTTGACCTTTGGATTCTAGAGTTTTCTCCCTGCCCTTCCCCCATTAATTCCAAAGAACCTAATATTCCCTTCCCTTCTCTTCATTTGCCACCTGCTAAAGCCCTGTAGAATTGTCCCCGGGAAAGTGACCTATGATGCCCAGAAATCCTCTAGTATGTTTTTCCCCCATTCTTTAAAAAAAAAAAAAAAAGTATTCCTTTAGAGTTTTGAACTCCGTCCTTCTGAATTGTGGGAAAACGCGGGTTTCTGCCCTGTCCATGATGTCGCTGATGGGCGTTTTGTTTTCTGCTTGTCTTTCTCCAAGGAGATGATAGAAAGTGACACTTCATCCATAATGTCAGGAATTATTCGAAACGTAGGGCAAAATCACCATCCCTGTCCACAGGAGCACAGGTGAGGGCTCGACAATCATGGCATCTATCTATCTATCTATCTATCTATCTATTTTTAATTGTTTAAAGTGTTTATGAGCTGTTTATGGTTTCTGCAGCCTCCCAAGAATTATTATAACGTGAAATTCTGTGCTTTCGCAGGAGAGCCAGACGGTCTCCATTTCAAAGCTGGTCTCTCTGAGGGTGTCTGGGCTTGTGACCTGGAGCAGAGCGGCTGCTAAGTACTTGCAGTCTCTCATCCCTTCCAGGAGAGGTCCCCTTCTGGGTTAGAGCCTGGTGACTGTTAAGATGTCAACAACAGCCAAGGGGGCTTCAAGAAGTGCCCCCCCCCAAATTTTCATGGGGACAGCTGGCTTCAGTCTTCCATGGATGTTTGGGAAAGTTGTGATTCAGAACTCTTAGGTTCTTTGCCTGACTGTGTGACTTTTAGCAAGCCCCTTGCCCTCTCTGAGCCTCATTTCTTCACCAGTTAAATGATGCTGTTGAACTAGATGATTTTAAGTTCTCTTCTAGGTTTCATGTGTTTGAAGAGTAAATTAGATAGAGACTGACAGCAAAAAATTCTTTCCTGCGACAGGGTAAAGCAAGGGACAAGTGGGGGTTGGTGACCTCAGAGCCCTTCTTCTTTTTGTTTTCAAACCTCAGAACTGGAAAGGCCCTCGGAGGGCGGGTCAAGTAGTCCAGCCCCGTTTTATGGATGGGGAAACTGAGGCCAAGAGAGGAGAAGGAGCTTGTTCTAGGTCACAGAGTGACCAGGAAGGAGGAGGAGGTAATAGAAGGACATGGAGTCCCCTACAAACGTCTGTCTCTTGTGTCCCGTGGAGGCCTGACCTGGTTTACAGGGCCCTACCCCCAAGGCAAGCCCCATGTTGGTGGGTAGAGGGGGTACAGCCCAGATTATGGAGTGGGGACAGGACCTGGGCTGGCCTGGGAAGAATGGGCTGTCACTTCAGATCAGCTCTGTTTACCCAGGGCACTGTCTGTCTGTCCCTCCCCTTACACCAAAACTCACCAGCAGCGCCTGCCAGGGCAGACTGCAGCCCCCAATCAGAGGGAGGCTGCTTCTGGGAGCTGAGGAGCCGAGAGGCTGCCTTCTCAGATTCGAATGAGAGCACATGTTCAAACAGGTATTTGTGAGAGCCTGCTGTGTGCTGTGTTCCTGAGCACCTACTGAGTGCCAGCCCCCCTCACTTCCCAAAATCAGGCAGCCGGGACCTCTGGGCTTCCTTCCAGAGCCAAAAGGGTTTAAATAATTACAGGTAGGGTGGGGGAAGCATGGGGTTAAGAGCTTGGGTTCTGGAGTCACTTACAATCCCAGTTCCTTGGGCCGTGGGGAGCTCTCAGAGGCTCGGTTTCCTCATCTGTAGAATGGGGAAACGTACAATACCCACTGCATGGAGTTGTTATGGCAACCAAATAACAACTTCTGACTCTGCCACTTGCCAGTTGAGTGGCTCTGGGCAATCTCACCTCTGAGCTTTTGTTTCTTTGTCTGTACAGTAGGGTTAACAAAAGCTATCTCTGACGGTTAAATAAGATATTATCTATGAAAGTGCCTGGCTTTCACAGGCACTCAATGTGTCCTGGGTGATTCTGCCAGCAGGAAGCCTATGACAGGGCTGGTCCTTAGTTTTGCCCCCTTAGCATCCCATGAAATTACAGGAGGCAGGGGAGCCAGAGCTAAGTGAGATGTGGGTTCAAAATCCAACTATGGACAGGTCACCGGACTTGCTTTGGTTTCCTTATCTTTAAAATGGGTGTGCTGAGGGCATGCCCCTTATGTGATTGCTGGGAAGATGAAGTAAATTAAGGTTGTAACACATGAGACACAGGACTAGTTGCTATTGTTACTACTGAATTATATAATAGAGAGTGTATCTAGTTTTCTGCAAGGGAAGGGGTCTATGGAGGGCATTGGGTGAGTGAGTGTGTATGTGTGTGTGTAGAAGCAGGGGAGAAGGGGTAACCCCAAATCCAGATGCCCGAGGCACTGCCCAACTGAGGCTCCCCCCAGGATGGGACTCAGAGGCCCTGGATTCTCAGCCCTGTGTGTCTTGGCCAGCTCAGCTCACAAACGGGAGCACTGGGCAATTTTCCCTCTCAGGAAACAAGGCAGGGCAGGTAGAGAGCTTCCTGGGGGGTTGGGGGTGCTAGCCCGTTCATTCATCAGCTGACAGGGGAGGGGTGGGAGGGGCAGGCCTGGGTACTTGCTGCTCTGGGTCCTGCACCCCAGCATTGCCCGGGGTGCCCAGCCTGGCGCAGACTTTCCTGAGTCACATGGACTTGAGGGCTGTATTTCTTGTATTGAACAAGAAATGTATTCAAACCTCAGAACTGTAAAGCCCTTAGAGGGGGATCAACTAGTCCAGCCCCATTTTATGGATGGGGAAACTGAGGCCAGGAGAGGAAAAGAGGATATCCAGAAGACACAATAAAATAATGAAAATAATAGCAGCAGCTGGTGGCTTTTAGCCCTTTCCTACCTGCCATGCCCCATACCAGGCTCCCAGCACAAATCAAATCCCCACAACCACCCCCACAAAGGTGATACCCTTATGACACCCATCTGACAAATGAGGAAACCGAGGCTCAGCCAGGTCAAACGGCTTAACAAGATTACGCAGGTCGTAAGGCATAAAGTGGGGTGTCAGCCTGTGACAAACACGGGTGCTGGGGCAGAATAAGCTGCTCCACCATCACAGCTGTGTGACCCTAGATAAGTCACCGCCCTTCTCTGAGCCTCGGTTCCTTGTTGGTGAAATGGAGCAATGAAAGAACCTAATTTGCAGGTTGTAGGGAAGATTCTGTACCTCCATCCAACGGGGCCTGGAGCACAGCACTTTCTCAGCTTTGTCACAGAAGGGGCAGTTTCACCATTTTGCAGGAAACTCCACAGCTTCCAACCACTCCCATTTTTTTCCTCTCTGAATAATAGCCCGGGAGGTTTATGGGCTTCTTATTCGCTCTCCCAGGGCTCCAGAGAATGGCTCCAAGGACCACTCAGGCTGCTGGTCCAGGCTCTGTCTGGTCCCCCTTGCAGCCCTCCCACCCCCATCCCCATTCAACTGCTTGCCCATCCATCCCCTGGGGCCGCTTTTGGCCGTTAACTTTCAATGGCTGCGTTGGGAGGGTGGCAGCAGCTGGAGGCGGCCCCCTGTCCCCGGGGAGCCGTCGAGAGTCAGCGGCCAGCGGGGCCCAGACAAATTGGCAAATTGGCAGCATCTTCCCCAGCCCTGACCTCCTGGGCAGACGACAAGCAGGGCCCGTACTCCTCACGGGCCAGTGAGCTTCCCCTTAGCTCGAAGGCTGGGAAGGGCGTCCACTTTTAGGAGCACCGGCAGTGACAGTTATTAAGCACCGACTGTGTGCCAGGCACCTGCTAAGCTCCTTAGCGATTGCAGCATCCCACTTCGTCTTCACTGCAGCAGCTCTCAAGGAGAGTTGCCACCATGACCGCACTTTACAGACGAGGACACTGATGCACAGAGACGCCACTCGTCCCAAGGCGTAAGTGTGAGAAGGGGCAGAACTGCCGATTTTAACTGCCTGTCGAACTTTTGGAAATTATTCTAGAGGTCAAGTCCAACAGCTTCATTTTACGGATTGGGAAGCTGAGGCCCAGAGGGGAGAGAGAAGGCAGGCTTCTGGCCTCTCCTTTTCCCCGGGGCTGTGAGCAAAGTGGTACTTGCCAATCCTTGTCCTTAGGCTCACTTCCCAAACCCTCAAGCCCTCCTCTAAGGAGTGAGCTGACCTTGGCCAAACCCTTCCCATCTCTGGAGTGTGGTTTTCTCATCTCTGAATCATAGAGCTGGGCGCCTGGTAGGTCGTAAACATTTTTTGGGCAGATGGATGGAAGGATAAATATCACATGAAAAAGAACATGTCCACGGAGAGGCAGGGTGGTCTCCCGCCCAGTGATGGGGAGGGGTCGGCACCACCTGTTTCTCATCTTGAGCCCCGAGCTGAGCTTTGTGCGGGCTGGTTTATTCCCCCATATCAGGGAGGCTCCACCCCTCAGCTGTAACTTCCTCGTGGCCTGGCGTCCTTCGGGAGTGCTGACCAACCCAACATGTTCATACACTTCCACCTCCCAGGTACACGGAGCAGCTTTTCAGGTTACTGATGGGCAAGGAAGGGGGAGCAGCCTCCTGGGGTCCAACCCATCTTTGGGTTCTTACACTTCTATCCCCAGAAACACACACACACACACCAACTCCTGAACTGGCTCTTGTTCTAGAAAGGGAAGATTCTCTTTTCCAAGTTCCTAATCAAGTCATTTCGTGTTCCACTCACTCTTGGCCCAGTTGAGGATTTCTGAGCCTGCTAAGTTGCATTTGATTTTCTTTTTCCTGTCAACGGTTACAAAAGGTGTTGTAAGAGATGTGTCAGCTAAATAAACACCTCCTTGGAATGCTTAATCCCTTTTGTGGGTAAAGAGTAAATTGGAAACAAGCACAGCTTTTGGTGATGTAACAGTTTCTTACTAGCCACATCTGGAAGGTGAAACCTCCTCACTGTAATCAGGGTGAAGGTGACATCCCAGGCAGGGCAGCATGTGCCTCTGCCTGGTGAGGAAGGAGACCTAACCCTCCAAGGACAATATGTGCAGGGAAACCTACCCCCCCCTCCGTGATGATGCACGGGCAAGGGGATAGAGCGTAGTGAGAAGCAAGGAAGAAACATGATTTGAGCACCTACTGTGTGCTGGGCCCTGTAAGACCCTAATCTTATCCTCACAGCTGCTCCCTGTGGTAGGAATTATTATTGTTCCATTTTACAGACGGGAAACAGAGGTGCAGCAAGGTGACATGTCTTGCTTAAGGTT
Organism: Tolypeutes matacus; assembly: GCA_026826555.1. Classification (NCBI taxonomy): domain Eukaryota; kingdom Metazoa; phylum Chordata; class Mammalia; order Cingulata; family Chlamyphoridae; genus Tolypeutes; species Tolypeutes matacus. The sequence continues at coordinate 1,393,682 of JAKSZT010053817.1, read as the reverse complement.
ATATGTGGCTATAAAAGGGTTGAGACGGGATTTGGACCCAACACGGGTTCTGCTGCATAATTGCTGTATCACCTTTAAAGAACCCAAAGATAGAAAAGAACCAGTTAATGTGGGCTCCGAATTTCAAGTGTGTAAGCAGATATCCCCCAAAGAAACGGATCCATCACAAATACAGAGGACTCTGGGTAGGGCCTGTAAATACAACAAGGGCAGTGGCCGGGGGTAGCAGTTCACCTTGGGTGAGCAAATATTTGTCAAGTGAAAGAGAATGAAAGCCCGAGCTGGTCGCTCTGGGTCTGTGATGAGGTCATCTCTGTCCTCCAGAAGCTTCGCATCTAGAAGGTTGGGGGGCGGGGTGGAGAAGAACAGACCCTGGAGTAAAATGAATGGGTGATTAAAGCAGTCTACACTACTGCTTTAATTACCCACTAAGGGCACTAACCTTTCCAAGGAGGAAAAGTCTGGGAGGTGCTGGGCTGGTCCAGGAGGGCTTCCTGGGGGAGGTAGCATCTAAGATGGGCAGGAAATGGATGAAGCTTGGTAATGCAAGATATGTTGGGGCTGGGCTGGTGGATCCTATCTCCCTTTCCTACTCCTGCAGGTTTGTAGTAAACGTCCATGGGGTTCCAAGCCCCATACTGGGTGCCAAACAAAGTAGAGAAGCCTCCCAGACCTTGCCCTCCTAGAGTGGAAAGACTGGAAACATGTATATATGAACACCTCATTTGTAAAATGCAAAATGTTCCCCAGGGTTGGGGAACACCTTTGGATAGAGAAGGACCACCAGGGATGGGGGTGGTCAGGGAGGGCCTCTCAGAGGAGGGGGCATTTAGGCTGAGACCAGAAGCAAGAGAAAGAGCCAGCTGTGCATGGAGTGCATGGAACAGCATTCCAGGCAGAGGGAACAGCATGTGCAAAGGCCTTCAGGTAGGTGAGAACTTGGAATGTTTGTGGATCTGAAAGATGGGCAAGTTTGCTCGTACGGGGGCACAAGAAGATGGGAAGGAGGTGGACAGAGGCCAGATCATGGTGAGGAGCTTGAATCTTATTCCCCGCTGGATTTTTATTTTTTATTTATTTATTTTACCGGGAGGTCCCGGGGATCTCCGTATGGGAGACGGATGCCCAACCATTTGAGCCACATCCGTCCCCCCCCGCTCAATTTTAAAGACAGGGTCTGATGTCCCTTTTAAAAGGTCACTCTGGCTGCTGGGTATTACATCCGTCTATTCTACAAACACTTCTCTAGTGCCTACCTGTGCCAACCACTGTACCGTGTGGTTTACCTGTCCTGAACCAAGAGCCAGGCCCTGTATCATCTCTATGTGGCACATGAGGAAACTTAGGCTCAAAAGGCAAGCGTCACCTCCCCAGCCTCCCCCGCTGGGAATGGAGCCAGGCCTGGAACCTGGGTCTCCCTGGGCTTTCCCTTCCAGTGCCCCACTCTGCTCGCTCATCTCCCATTTCTTGAACAACATGGCTAATTAAATCAAGACATTGTTAATTAAAGTTTCTCAGGTCAGACCCCCAGTCAGCTTAGAGCGGCAGCCATGGACCCCAATGCCAGAGCCACCAGGGGATCCCCTGACCAGAGGCCCTGTTGTCATTCTGTGGGGGCACCCAGCATCCCGGTCCTTCTAAAAATGATGTAATGATGGTTTGCCCTTCCTGCCCACAGCTTGGTTTATTTATTTATTTTAAAAAAAATTTTTTTTAAAGATTTTATTTATTTATTTATTCATTTATCCCCCCCCTTGCTGCTTGCGCTCGCTAGGTCAGCCAACCACGCCATGCGGGCGGGCTTGCCTTCACCAGGAGGCCCCGGGAACCGAACCTGGGGCCTCCCATGTGGTAAATGGGAGCCCTACTGATTGAGCCACAGCCGCTTCCCCACAGCTTGATTTATGTCAGCAAAACTGGACAAGCCAAACTGGGGGTTGGGGGATTAGGGTGTGTCCCTGGTTCATCTTACCTCTCTTGGCCTCGACAAGCCCCTCTGTGAAATGGGCATGATAAGGAGCCACCCCACAGGCTGTCAGGAGGAGCTGGCACCTGAAAGGGCTGGCAGGAAGCTGGGCACGGAAGGACAACCAACCTGCACTGTGTACTCAGGTCGATCAGAAAGTTATCTCCCTGGGCTTCCCACAACCGGGCCTGGCACCTAGTAGGAGGTCAGGTAGTATTTGTGGAATGAAGCAAATGCTTACTGGGCACAGAGCCCTCTTCATGCTGACTCGGCACCCTCCAGAGGATGTTCACAGTAACGTGACTGCCGCGTTGAGACCTGTGAGCTGCTGCGTCTGGGCATCACCATCCCCATTTTACAGATGAGCAAACTGAGACTCGGAGGAGCGGATGACCTCAGACAAGTCTCACAGCTACTAAGTGGCTGGAGCACCATTCGAACCCAGGCCCCAGAGCCCGTGCTCGTAATGCGGAGACCCGGGATCCCTAGCTGGAATGGGCTTGGCATGTGGCATTGCAGAGGTGCTGTGCTCTCTGATGGGCCCAGAGGCTTCTGAGCAAGGACAGACAGGCAGTATTATTCTCGTGTTGATTCTCCCAGGGCACCGCCGTGCTCCCACCCAGGGTCTGCCTTCCCTCTCGGGCACTCCATGCTCTGACCCCTTCAGAATGGGCTCCCTCACTTCCCAGCAGAGGTGGGCTGCCCACCTCCACGCTCCCCCACGGCTATGTGACCCCACAGGCACCTGTACCCCATTGCAGCCTCGCAGAGGTGAGGTACTGAGGCAAGAAGCCTGGGGTAGCTGCTGAGGTTTGGATCTGGCAAGGTCACGTGGCTCGGCCTCACCTTGCCTATCTATAAAAGGGGATGATGATGCCCTGTGTGTGTGTGTGTGTGTGTGTGTGTGTTTTAATAGGGAAGAGGTGGATGTGACTGAGCTTTGAAAAGGATGTGCCCCCTGTGCTGGCCAGAGGGGGCTGTTAGGGAATGACTGAATTCAGAAAAGGATTCTGGAGCATCCGATTTTTTTTTCCCAAAAAGCTCACCATTCACTAATGAGGACTCCCTGTTGGTGACAAATTCCTCGCTTGGTTTGGGAAGGATGTGTTGTCAGGGATCATCCTGGAGACTCCATAACCCTTTAATGGTTTAACTTGCTTTTTCAGCAGAAGGCATTTCATCCGACCTGATGCTTAAATGGACTGTTACTTATCATATTCCCAACAGCCATGGTGAGGTAGATGCTACTAGTATCCCCATCTTACAATGGGGAAACTGAGGCCTGGGGTTGTCAAGTCTCCTGTCTCAGACCACACAGCCAGGAAGAGTTCAGCTGCAGCTCCACCTGCCTCGGGGCTCACACCTGCTCCTAGCCAGCGCATGGTTCTGCCTCCCTCGTGCTCTAGTGCTGATGGGGCCCCGAGGGGCCTCTGCTCTGCTGCTGCTGCTTTACAGGTAGGGAAACTGAGGCCTGGAGGGAGAAAGAGCCTGCCAGGATCACGGTACTTTGGAAATGCAACCAGGGATTTACCTGCATGAATTATGGGATCTTTACAACAAAAGAGAACTTGGAGATTGACTGGCCTTATCTAACAGGGACCTGACAGGTCATCTGCTGAACTCCTGCTTGAATGCTCCTGGGATGGGGAGCTCACTACTTTGCAAGCTGCCTTAGTACAACTGCCCCCATAGTTACAGAGCCCTTCCCTGTAACTTCCTCCTGGGGAGGGGTGGGAGGAGGGATCTTTTAAAACGAAGCATTGTTAAAACTCTAAATTACATGAAATCAACTACATATATTTTCAAACCTAAATCAAGTCTCCAGTTTTAAGGCAAGGTAAAAAATACCACAGATTTTTCCACCAAGACTGAAAAGGATATTCCAGTCTAGTGCCGTCTACTAGAAATTTCTGTCCTGGTGATGGATCGTTCCATGTCTGCATGGTCCAATGCAGTAGCCACAAGCCATGAGTGGCCACTGAGCACTTGAAATGTGCCTAGTGTGACCTGGGAACTGAATCTGTGATTTTATGTAATTTTAATGAATTTAAACTTGAATAGCCACATGTGGCTCATGGTACCATGTCAGATGGCACAGTGCTAGAGTTTTCTAGAATTCTCAGTGCACATTTCTCCAGCCATTCCTTGAAGGGCAGGGAGACAGGACAACAAAGCAATTGCCAGCCCAGCATCTGGAGATGGAGTCCTGGCACCACTGCTCCCTGGCTGGGTGGCTGGAGACAGGCTTGCTCCTCTTTGGCCTCAGTGTCCTCATCTGACAAATGGGAAGCTGGTAACTATGGCAACACCTCCCTGGGTTTGGCTCAGGGCTGGGCACACACTAGGGACTCGGCCATCCAAGCCATGTCCATAGGGGACAGCTGGACCTTTTGCCCCTGGCTGGCCTTGGGGAAGTGGGCATGTGCCATTTGGAAAGCTGGGTCTGTTTGCTCATTTGTTCAATCCGTGAGCACACACTAAGCACCTCCTGTGTGCCTGGCTCTGTGCTAAGTACTAGGAGTATGACTCTTCTTCAGGAAGTGTGAGGATCCACACGTCACCACCAAGGTCACCTGGGATCACCTGCTCCTATTGGGAGACTCAACCCCAGCTTCAGCCCCGTCCTGCCAGAACCTTAGGATTCCCAAGATGTGAGGGTACAGTCTGCCCTCCTGGGGGATACAAGCGAGGCTTGTGTCCCACCAGGGTGCTTCATGAGACTCAGAGAAATGAAGCCTCAGATGGACAGACCTTGAGAGGTCCAGAGAGGGAAAAGAAGGAACAGTGTTCTTTGTGAGGGGACAGAAGTTACGGAGGCACAGAGGAAGGCACAAACAAGGCATGTTTGAGTTGGTGGGGCAATGTTTGGTCCCACCCGAGGCCTACAGTGCCCATAGGGCTTGGGGTTCCCTGAGCCGGGAGGGGAGGGGGAACATGGCTCCCCAGCACCAGAGGTGTGAGAATCACCTGGAGGGGTGTTAACTGTAAGTGCCCAGGCCTCATCACCAGAAAACCTGAGTCTTGGTTTCGTGGACAGCCCCGGTGCCGAGGCCACAGGTGATCATGAGGAGGGGGCTGATGGTGTGTGGGCTGGAGAGGGTCTGTGGGAGATTGGGGGTCCCTGGACACCATGTCAGAAAGATAAGGGCGAGGGGAGACGCTGGACCTTTACTGAGGCCTCTGTTGTTTGTTAGCCCCATTCTGCAGATGAGGAAACGGAGGCCCAGGAAACCTAGGGAGCGCATCTGATATGACCATATGGGGAAGGCTGGGGCCGGGACTTCATCACAGAGCCCCTCAGCTCCGAGACATGGTCACAGAGACAGACACAGAGAGAGACACAGAAAGGGAGAGAGTCAGAGGTTGACGGGGTGAACTAGGGGGCTGGGGAGAGAGTGGAGGGAGCAGAGGGACACGGTGGAGCTGGATCTTTTAGAGTCTGATTCTTGGCACTGCCTCCTCTGTGACACCCCAGTGACATGGGTGGTCCGGGCTTAGGAGGGGTGGGATTTTCTCCTCACCCAGAGACTGAAGAGACCCAGAGCAGGCAGGACAGGCCTGGGGAGAGCCCTGCCAAGTCCCCCACAGCACTGGGGGGGGGTCTTGCCTCTGCCTTTGAACTGCAAGTGTCCAGTTCTGTTCCAGCAGACGGGAGGCCCCCTGAGGAGGCTGATCGAGAGTCCCACACTCCCCCTCAGGGAACGACCCCAGTCCTTCACAGGCGGTGGGATGATTCTCAAAGCCGCTCAACCTCCGTGTTGGCACGCCAGTCCTAGGGGGTACATGGTTTTTATGCCCATTTACAGGTGGGGAAACTGAGGCTGGGAGGATTAAGTTTCCTTCTAAGGGGCTGTGGCTGGGACGCCAGAGGGGTTGCCTCTCTTGTGTCACAGCTGCCCAGGGCCCTGCAGGATACACTGTCTAAAATGTGGTGCTAGGTGACAGCAATGCTGGGGTACCTGAGGACATCCCCAGTGAAGAACTTTGGGGAGGGGGGCCTTTGCGTGCCCCTATGGAGAAGAAGGGGATGAAGGTCTTCAAGCCTGGGGCTGAGGGGACAAGACCCTTCCCCTTAGCCCCTTCCAGACCCTGCCATGGACCTGAACACCAGAAAGGGGCCCTAGGAGACAGCAGGAAGCACGTGAGACTCCCAGCACAGTGCTCCTTGGCCAGCCATGTACCCCTGTCCTGCACACTGGCGCAGACAGTCTGGCGTGGGAGCATGGGCAGAAGAGAAAACCCAAGTCAGCAAGGAACTATATGGCCGTCCCATCCCCAGACGGAGCCTCAAACCCCTCAGAAGGGAGAACTGGGGCAAGGCCTGTGCCGCAAGTTAAATGCATACTGGCTCATTTGAGTCTCGCCTCCACCTGGGGAATGGAGGCTCAGGGCCCTGAACTGACCCGGGGTCAGCCAGCCAGGGGGTCCCAAGGACTTGAGGCCAGAGCAGTCCTGTCAAAGCCGGAGCTCTGTCCAC
>JAKSZT010053817.1:1251189-1387139 GCA_026826555.1 Tolypeutes matacus | reverse complement strand
CCATGGGACGGCAGGAACCATTTATTGGAGCAGACAGACCCGGGTTCGAGTCCTGATCACCTCACTTACACACTAAGATTTTGCTTTTACCCATCTGACCTCAGTTTCCCCATCCTTAAAGTGAGGCTGGCTATTCCCTGTCCCCCTCCTGGTGTTGTCACAAGGACTGAAGGAGGCGAGGGACAGTTCTGTACATTCTAAAAGTGCTGGACAGGACAATCATTGCCACCCCCACCCTCCCAGGGTTGGTGGCCTGGGGTCAGCCTCTGTCAACCGACTAAGCAGGCATTTAAAATGGGGCAGCCCCTGTGTGCAGGGCCATGGGCGATGTGGGGCTCAGGGCCAGCCCTCTGTGAGCCCAAAGGCAGGTGGAGGGCAGAGAGGGCATAGGACTCACTGGCCCTGGCACACTGTGGGAAGCAGCACAGTGCAGAGCGGGGGCCCTGATTGTGGTGTATGGGCGGCAAAGTCTTCCTGGAGGAGGAACCGTTCCCGGGGTAGAAGGAGGCCTCTGGCTCAGCCCCTGCTCTTTTCAGGCTTTGATATTGGGAGCAAACTGCTTCCTTCCCTGATCTCATTTTCCCCAAGGTAAAATAAGGGGTGGAGCGAAGTGATGTCCCGGGACTTCCAGACTTAAAGAGGCCAGAAGCCAATTTGAAATAAGCCCCCCATCCTGGCAGTGGGGAGGACAAATGCCAAAGCTTGAGGTGGGATGAGTGAGGCATATTCCCGGGCAGGATGGCCCTTGCCTGGCTGCGGGAGGGTGGATGCTACTTTCACATGGATAAGGAATGGGACCAAAGGTAGTGGGGAGTCAGACGGTGGCTCACAAATAACAGGAAGGGAAGTAAAAGGACGAGAAGGATAGCACCCAGCCCCTACTCTGTGCCCAGCTGTGCAGCTGGGTGCTAAGCCCTTTACACACATTACTGCAGGGAATCCTCACTCTAAGGGGAAACTGAGGCTCAGAGCATTTAAGCAACTAATTGGGGTCTCAGTTTCTCCATCTCTAAAATGGGTGTGGCACATAGCCCCAGGTCTGACATACAGGAAGTGCCTAATAACAGACGCAGCTAATGATAGTAGCGGTCAGTCTGACTCCAAAGCCCAAAGCCTCCATGTATGGGAACCTGGCTGATATTAATAGTCATAGCAGCTAAATATTCATATGTTTACTGAGCCAGGCACTCTTCCAAGGGCTTTACATGATAACATGTTTAATTCTCACAACACCCTCTGAGATCATTATCCCCGTTTTACAGATGAGAAACTGAGGCTCAGAAAGGTAAGTCACTTGGCCAAGGGCACATGGGTAAGTAGAGACCAGGATAACACCCTAAGTCTGGCTGGGTCCAGAACTCAAGCTCTTAACCCATCAGACTCTTCCACCCGTGATTCTGCTCCACAGGTTCAAGTGGAACCCTGGTTTGTTTACAAGTGCCCCACCAATCCAGGGGGCTCCGGTGTAGGCCCCTTGAGGAACCTGCCAGCAGGGGCTCCTCCCTGCTTATCCAGCTCCAGGCAGAGTGGTGATGGCAGTGGGAGCTACAGCAGGTTAATGATCAGGAGTGGGGCTCACATCACTCGATTCTGGAAAGTCGGCTCATCGGCCATAGGGGTGTGACTGGCCAGGCCCTAGCTCAGACATGGGCTTGTAGGGGGGGTGGCCGAGCAACCCCAGCAGCGGGTGGCGCATCGCCCTGCCCCTCGGCCTCATCCTTGGTCTCCTGGGCCTGAGAGAACAGATGGCACCATCCAGACAGGGACAAGGCTGTCACTTGGCCAGATGAGTTATGAGGGGGCCGAAGGGGTGGCAGCCAGAGGGCAGCAGAAACAATCGTGCGGAGACCCTGGGACAATGGGGGCCACGTGCCATGGGGCAATAGTCGTTTGTTGCACAATGAGCCGCAGGGGACAGCAGCCGGGCCAACTGCTGGCGTTGACACGGCCCGGCTGAGTTTTCAAATCACTTCCAGACCCTGTTTTCCTACAAGGCAGCCAATCACCGGGGCAGCCAGGCTGTCACCTGATGCCAGCTTCGGGGGCTGGGGGCCTGGCCCAGCAATGACGAGCAGTGGTGGCCATGGCAACGCTAATTGTGGCCCCAAAACACAAGGAATGAGGGAGCAAGAGAGATGGAGGGTGGTGGAGGGAGGCAGGGGGAAGAGAGGGGGAGAGAAAGAGAGAGAGCGTGAGCTCCAGGAGGCCAAGCAGATGGAAGGAGAGGATGGAGGCCAAGGTCCCACTCTGGAATCACTGGCACAGGCAAAAGGAAAACTCGACTGGATTGTTGCACACACACACACACACACACACACTCGTTCCCTCTCTAGGAGGCCCTGACGCACCTAGTTTTGAAACTTGGAGTTTAGAATTTGGACTGTGGGTCTCTTGGCAACAAAACAGAAATCCCTGGCCTGCGAGGGGAGGGAGGTGGCAGGGTGTGGAGCAGACCCCTAAGCCAGCCTGCACCTCCTTTGCGCTGTGGCCAAGCGGGATGCCCAGTGCTCTCGGAGCCGCACGAGGCAATGAGACTTCAGTAGCCCTGAGGAGACATGGTTACCCCAAATCGTGGTGACTGTTGGTAGCCTCGTTGGGCAGCCCTTCCTTTGCCTTCCGTGGAAAGCGGTTTTTTAACTTATGAACCTTTTGAGGGGTGGCGGGCACAGGTCCTAACTGGAATCTCCAGGGGCTGCCTGGGGCCCTGGAGAACTCAAGCTTCAGGGCCCTGCTGCCTGGCTCCCAGATGCACCACTTCCTGCTCCACGCGGCTTTGGGCAAGGGACTCAGGGCCTCGGTTTCACCATCTGTAAAAGGGGGGTACAGACAGGATCCCACTTGCAGGGCTATTGCAGGGATCAAACGGGGCTGTGCCCACTGATCCTGAGCCCAGGGCCTGGCAGGGTGCAGGCATCCATGTGGGCTGCCCCCCGCCAACCCCATGCCATCCACTCGGGCCATAGCACACAGGACAGCACGGTAGGAAATGGTCCTGGCCCTGGAGTCATGGACCTGCAGTGGCCCGATTCTGCCATGACTCAGGGACCCTGGCCACAAGGCTGCCCACTCTGCACGGTGGTGTCCCCAAGTCTGATTCTTCTCTCACGGTCTCTCAGGGCCCCACGCAGCTCCTGCGAAGCCTATTGTGCCTCAGTTTCCCCATCTGTAAATGGGAATAATAATGACACCTGCTCTATAGAGTAGCTGGGAGTGTGAAGGACTTGGCGTGCTGCTTGGCACAGAGTAATGCTCAATAAACCCAAGTGTTTATGATTTTTGTGGGAGGTGCTTAGTGAGGCGTGTTGAACTGATGGATGAATGAATGAATGAATGAATGACCTGAGGATGTGTGACCTGGCAGCCAGGGGAGGGTCCTGGGATCAGGTTCCCAAGCCAGGCTGGGGATGGGCAGGGTAGAGGGCCGGGGTGGCTTGGGGAGGTGAGGGGCTAAGGGGGCAATTCCAGAGGTAGGGGAGCTCCCCAGGAGCCAGCCGAGCTCCCCGCCCGCCCTCGCTCCCCACCCCTCCCAGCAGGCTCCTGGCCACCGCCTGCGATGACGAACTTCCCGGGGACCTGCAGTCACTGTCGTGGCTCACGGCCGTGGATGTGCCGCGGCTGCAGCAGATGGCGAGCGGCCGCGTGGACCTGGGTGGCTCCAGTGGGCCACACTCGCACCCAGGTAGGCTCAGAGCAAGGTGGGGCAGGGTGGGGGTGGTGTGGAGGTGGGGTGGACTCCCAGCGCTGAAACCCACCCGCTGTGTGGCTATCACCAGGTCACTCCACCTCTCTGGGCCTCTGTTTCTGCATCTGAAAAAAACTGTCAGAGGATCTGGTGCGTGCATTTACTCAACAAGCGTTTATAGTGTGCTGGGCCCTGGGAGAGCCGAGGCTGCCATGGAGAGTAAAGACAGACCTGCCCTAACCCTGGTGCATCCTGAATTTTGAGAATGGGAGGAAAATGCGGCCCACGGGCCAAATCCAGGCTGCAGCCTGTTTTGTACGACCTTGGAATTAGCAATGGTTTCCACATTCTTAAAGGGACATACAAAAAAAACACAAATATGAGACAGAAACCATATGTGGATGGCAAAGTCTAAAGCATTTGCTACCTGGCCTTCTATATACAAGGTGTGTTTAAAAAAAAAAAAAGAAAGAAAGAAAGAAAGAGTGTGTTGGGGAGCAGATGTGGCTCAAGCGGTTGAGTGCCTGCTTCCTGCATGGGAGGTCCCGGGTTAGGTTCCCAGTGCCTCCTAAAAAAAGAAACAAGGAAAACAAACGAAAAAAACAACTCAGGGGAGCCAATGTGGCTCAGTGGTTGAGCACCAGCTTCCCACATATGATGTCCCAGGTTCAATCCCCAGCCTCTGGTACCTTAAAAAAATATATATGTTGACCCCTGATCTTGAGGTTCAGAGATAATATAAGCAAGGCACTGAGCACAGGGCCTGGCACACAGTAGGTACTCAAAAAATAGCAGCTAGTAGCAAGTGCATTAAGTACTGAAAGTGTTGAAGCAAAGCAAATCCAAACAACAACCACCGTATTGCATTAATAATACTGTTATTTGAAAAATTAGCACCTAGGAGTATTTCTTTCTTTGGATCAATTGTTCTTGGCCAAACCATTTATAGCAAGTGTTGACAAACTTTCTCTGTAGAGAGCCAGGTAGTAAAAAAAAAAAAAATATATATATATATATATATATATAACTGTTTAAATGTTTATTACAGTTGTTCTATGTAATCAATACAGCTCCCTTCAATATTCTAAGGCAATTTGTAAAAGATTAAGCAGAAGTTTGCTAAGAGAAACTGGCCAAAGGTTGGCTAACCAGTCACCTCATAATTACAAATAAATTTAAGAATAAACTTAGAGAGAAGGTTGAAATATAGTTCACTTTTCCCCTTTATAATTAAACCTAGAAATGAAAAGCTCAAGTTTACAAATAATATGTAGAGTATAATCCCATTTGTGTTATGTAAACAAAAGTAAATATTTGTGCAGAAAGTGGTCAGAAAAGACACATAGCAATGGAGTACTTGGGTTACATCTATGAGAAGGAATGAGATTCCAGGGTGGGCGATGCAGGGAGGTGGACTTTAGCTTTTGAATCTATAACCTGAACTCTTGTTTGCATTTTTAATCAGAATTTGTTGATGTACTATTTCTATAAATAAAAACAAGATTACATAGAGTACGAATGAAAGATGGAAAATTTCTCTCTTGTTTCCAGAAAAAAAAGCATAGGAATTTGATACCCTAAATCGTGAGGAATAAGATTGTTCTCTCTTGTTGTGTTTCTCCATGGGCAGAAGTTTGAGGTGGGGAGAAATATTTGAAATAGTGTGAAAATTCTCATGAGAATAATCTTAGAAACAAGCTTTAGGTGAGGGCAAAATATATTTCATTAAGCTAGTATAGTATATCCATACTGGTAGAAAAATAGCGGGGTTCATTTTAGCACTAAGATTCCAGGGTAATTAGGCAGTAACTATTTTAGGCAACGTGGGCCATACAGTCTTTGTGAAACTACTTGACTCAGCTATTGTAGCACAAAAGCAATAGGCAAATAAATGGGTGTGGCTATTTGCCAATAAAACTTTATTTACAAAAACAGGCTGAGGGCCAGATTTCATCCGCTGGCTGTAGTTTGCTGACCCCTGCTCTAAGCCCCAAGGGGACAGCTGTGTGACCTTGAGCATGTGCTGCCTTTTGTGGCCTGTTTCCTTATTGGCAGTGAGAGGATAGAAGAGCCTCCATGGGGTGCTGTCGGGATTCAATGTGGAAAGCGCTTCATATACAGCAGGTGCTCAGTAAATGGTAACTATGAAATAAGGAAGCCGAGTCGGGGCTGAGGATCCTTTCTTCCTCCACTGGATTTGCCAGGTGCTTCCTGGTTGCCTATCACCGTCGAGGTGTTTGGAGCACGGAGTTGTATAAGCCGTGGACATGGTCCCGGTTCTCAGGCTGCCAACCATCTGGTCAGAGGGAAGGGGACAGGGAAGACAGGGCAAGACAGAAAGCACAAGCCCAGGTGGCAGCAGCACTTGGGATTGCTGAGCGATCTGGAAGGCTTCCCTGAAAAGTGGTCCTAACGCAGGATCATTTTGCAGGTCAACTTTGCTTGACTAGAAGTGGCTGTCTAATACCAGGTAGGTGTCATGAGACTCTGTGATAGATTAGCAATGTCTGTCACAGGCCTGGCACAGAAGGCGTGCTATGCCTGCTCTTCCTGAACTAATCCTTGGCAGAAGAGCAGGGCTTGGCAAAGGGGAAAGGAGGCATGGAGGCAGTTGCACCAAAACCTAGAGGCACTGGGGAGCCATGAGATGTTTTTGAGGAGGAAAGATGAACAATGAATTCATGGTTTAGCTCTGTGAAGGACAGGAACCAAGATCTTACATTATGATCATCATCATCATCATCATCATCACTATTATTATTGCCTCACATTTACTGCGATACCATCATGTGATAGGCATTATCTCATTTAACCCTCACAGCTTTCTAAGTAGGTGAGATCATGAGCCCCATTGTACAGATGGGAAAACTGAGGCTGGCCCAAGGTTACACAGCTGGTAAGAGCCCCACTCTGCACCTCAGGGAAGTGTTTTTCCCGGCTCCGACTAAGTGCCTGGTCCTGAGGGTCTGGGAAGCCTCAGCCTCTGGGCGCGTGCAGGGACCAGGCGCCTTTGCTCACGGCCACCATCCCTCCAGCCCAGCAGCCTCTCTGTGTTTCTCTCCTGCAGGTGCCTTGGTCAGGGTGGCCGACCTGCCCGTAGGAGCTGCCCCAGGTGCTCTGCTCCACGGGCCGGCTGGCATGGTCCCCCCAGGCGTGCTGGGCCTGGGCCCCATGGCTAGCCACGGAGCCAGTGTAAGTGCCACCACAGGGGGTGGGGAGTGACTGGGATTGTCTCCCGGGCTGGGATGCACCTGTTCCCACCCTGACCCTCTGTCTCCTCCTTTCCCGGCCTCAGCAGATGAGCCAGTTCCCAATGGGGGGCCAGCTCTCATCAGGTCTGCAGGAGCCACCACAGCTGTTTTCACCTGCCCCCCAATCGCAGTTCCCGCTCCCCCCAGGCACCCAGCAGGTACCAGGGTCTTGGGGGGAGCCCCAGACTCAGAGGCAGACACCCCTGGCTTGGGTGGGCCAGGGACTTCTCTGAGCCTCAGCTGACTCCCCCCTGGAACGTGGGGATAACATTCCCCACCATGCCCATGTCACTGGGTCATTCAATGTCCCCCCAAAACTCCTGCCATGGGGGGACAAGACTGTTTCCTGGGGTTGTAAAGCTACATTGAGCACTTTGAGACTGGGGTGGGGGGTTACTGTATACGCTCTCTCACCTGCTCTCTCTCTCTGCTGCCCTGCCCCTGCCTCGGCTTGGGGCAGTGTCCCCCTGTGGGCCTGTACGGCACCCCATTCGGGGTGCGGCCTCCCTACCCCCAGCCCCACATGGCTGTGCATTCATCTCAGGAGCTGCACCCCAAACACTACCCCAAGCCCATCTACTCATACAGGTGAGGCGCAGGGTGGGCCGGGCCAGAGCTGTGGGAACCTGGGGAGGCAAGGGCTGGGGGCTGCCTTTAGGGCATCTCAGACAGCTAGGGGTGGTGACCCAGACTTCCTAAGGGGGAGGTTTTGGGGAGTGGGGAACCCCCAGGTGGGACCTGCTCTCAGGAAGGACCATCCCGTGGTCAGTCACCACTTGTTGTCCAGCTCTGTCACTCACAAGCTGTGTGGTCTTGGGGAAGTGGCTTGGCCTCTCTGAGCCTGTTTCCTCAGATGTAAAAAGTCATCATTATGGACCTCACAGGAGTTTGAGGAGGTGGGAAGCAGCCTAAGTAAAATCTAAAGGCCCATAGATATTAATTAAATATTAATTATGGGGAGAGGCTAACGAGAGGAAAAGAGATTTCTCAAATCTATACCAAGGTGTAAGCCCAGGGCCAGCGAGACCCGTTAGGGGGTGGGAAAGACGTTGGGATGTGGAAAAGCATAGAGAGCTAACACCGTGTGGGTGGGTCCCTCGGGGCAGACTTCCTGGCAGAGGGGACCTTGGGCCATCCTCCTGAGACCCCTTCCTGCCCGCCTGCCCTGCCTCTTGCCCCCAGCTGTCTGATCGCCATGGCCCTGAAAAACAGCAAGACGGGCAGCCTGCCTGTGAGCGAGATCTACAGCTTCATGAAGGAGCACTTCCCCTACTTCAAGGTGAGGGGCCCTGCCCAGGGTTGGGGAGGCCCCAGCTGCCCTGGCGCTGCCAGAACCCATAGCTGACCCCAGGCCCAAGTGGGTCACCTTCATGCCCCCCAGTTATGTCTGCAGACCTGGTAGTAAGAACATGTACACGTGTGCACTCACAGACAAATATGGCAACAGACATCCAGAAGGAGAAGGGAACATATGAGCTGGGCTCTGACAGATAAAGAGGAGTTCACCAGGCATCCCGGGGGGGGGGGGGGGGGGAGGGGCAAAAAGACTAGTTATTTAGCAGAAAAAAAAAAAAACAATGAAAAGCGCAGACCTGGCAAGAGCCTTCACCTCTCTGAGCCTTAGTATTCCCACCTGTAAGATGGGGAGAATAATACCCATCTGGCAAAGTTAGTGAGGAATCTCCATGCAAAGGAGCTGGCAGCTCCTGGCACATGGTCAGCATTAGTAATGTTGTCCTTGTTAGAATCAAAGCAAAGAGGAGTAGGTGAGTGCTCTGGAAGCTCAGAGGGTACTGAGTGGCAGGTCCCTGGCTTGGACAGTGATATTAGCAGAAATATTGCAGCACAATGGTATGTATGCATGTGAGACTAGGGCACAAATTGCATTGCAAAATCTGGTAACGCAACAATAAAGTATGAGTTTAAAAACTATCTGCATTTTTAATACTTTTTAAATATACTCGACCAGTTATCCATGATGCTAACGACCAGTTAGCATCATTCTCACTTGCTTGTTTTCTGAGTGGGAGAAAGTGGGTAAGATATGACAGCCCTGGGCCCTCACTCCTGTAACATCTGGCTGGAGCCGAATAGTAGCTGCCCCTTTCATCAGGACATGAGCCCTCCAGTTTGCCACAGTCCCCACCACTCTCTCTTGTCCCCCCTCCCCCCCCCACCGAACTCAGGGCTGAGCGTTGGACGCTGTCATTTCACTCCTGCCACTTTTTCGCCCTGCCCCTACAGGCCTCTGAGCTTCCGATCCCCTGGGGGAGGTAGAGGGCTCCACGGTGCTCTCTGAATGGGGTCCCCCGAGTGCCACTTCTTCTCCACAGACGGCTCCCGATGGCTGGAAGAACTCGGTGCGGCACAACCTGTCTCTCAACAAGTGCTTCGAGAAGGTGGAGAACAAGATGAGCGGCTCCTCGCGCAAGGGCTGCCTGTGGGCACTGAACGCGGCCCGCATCGACAAGATGGAGGAGGAGATGCACAAGTGGAGGAGGAAGGACCTTGCTGCCATCCAGCGCAGCATGGCCAATCCGGGTGAGGCCCGGCCGCCGCCGCCAGGGCGGTGGGGAGAGCCGGGCACCCGGCGAAATGCCCTCCTGCCAAACGTGCCTCGCCCTTCCCAGCCCTAGATCGAGGGTCCCGGTCAGAGACATGTGAAAGGCTGATAAATCTCACTAGTAATCACTAGTTTCTCACAAGGAAATGCAAATTAAACTGCCACGGGATAACACAGCTTTCCTACCACACTGGCAGAGATTTTTATTTTATTTTATTTTTTTAGGAGGTACCGGGGATTGAACCCGGGAAGCAGGCGCTCAGCCACTGAGCTTCACCTGCTCCCTGGCAGAGTTTTTAAAGCAATAAAATTACAACACCCAGTGTGGGCTGGGACATGGGGAAATACGCAGCCTCACACACGCCTGGGGGGAATATAAGTTGTCAGACTTTTTGAGGCAGAGTAAAATATCAAGAGCCCGCAAATGCTACCCAATTAATTGTCCAACTAGTTGACTTCTGGCAATTCTTGCTCAGGAAATTTTATTTTTTTAAATATAGATTTTTATTTTTCAAAAGATACTTAGATTACACAAATGTTACGCAAAAAAATATAGGGATCCTCATAAGCCCCGCTCCCCACACCTCGCACACCCTCCCACATAAACAACATCCCTCATCAGTGTGGCACATTCATGGCAACTGATAAACGCATTCCTGGGGCTTTGCCACTGAGCATGGACCATAGTTCACCTTGTAGTCTACACTCTCTCCCACACAGTTCTCCGTGTTATGGGATGATATAAAACAGCCTATATCTGTCATTGCAATGCCATTCAGGACGATTCCCAAGTCCCGAAAAAGCCCCCTTATTACACCTGTCTTTCCCTCCCCTGCCCCCAGAGCCTCCAGTGGCCACTGCCTCCACATCAATGCTGTAATTTCTTCCAATGCTAGAATCACAATTTGTCTATAGTAGAATACCAGTAAGTCCACTCTAGTCCATACTTCATTCCCCAATCCTGAGGATTATGGGATGGTGATGTCCATTCCACCTCTAACTGAGAGGGGCCTTCAATCCCATACAGCCGACGGATGGGACTCTCTTGCCTGCAGCTGTCGGCTCTCTCGTTTCCTTGGTATGGTGGTTGTCCATCCTCATCTCGTTAGTTGTGCCGGGTGAGTCCAATGAACTGGAGAGTAGGTGTTGCAACTCCGCTGAGGAAGATGGAACCACTTTTTAACCCACAGCAACACTTCTTAATGTCTCTTTAATAGCACGGAGTGGATAGGAACTCTCATGTTAATAAATCTCATAGATGAAGAGACTGAGGGTCAGACAGTCTAAGAAGCTTGCTAAGGTTGCACAGTCGGTAACACTGGGACTAGCACCCAGGTGAAGGTAGGGCCCAATAACCATGGGGGTGGGTTCTGAGTGACTTCTCCTACCTGCCCACAGAGGAGCTGGACAAGCTGATCTCGGACCGGCCAGAGAGCTGCCGGCGCGCTGGCAAAGTGGGGGAGCCCGAGGCCCCTGTGCTGACCCATGCCACCACGGGGGCCATGGCCCGCAGCTGCCTGGCCGTCTCCCAGCTGCCAGCCCAGCCGATGATGACCCTGTCCCTGCAGTCAGTTCCCCTGCACCACCAGGCCCAGCCCCAGGCTCATCTTGCTCCAGACTCTCCTGCCCCAGCCCAGACCCCTCCCCTGCATGCCCTGCAGGACCTGAGCCCCGGCCCCCTCCCCCACCCCGCCGCAGGAAGGGCTCCTGTGGACTTCATCAACATCACCACTGACATGAACCCCGAGGTGGATGCTCTGGACCCCAGCATCATGGACTTTGCTCTGCAGGGTGAGGCTGGAGGAAGGGGGGATGGGAATGGAAAGGGGTGGGGAAAGATAGGGTGGGGGGCAAGGGGACAGGGGAGGGCAAAGGATAGGAGGACTGTCTGCATTTCACCAACTCACTCCTTCAACTAACTCTTCCTGACCCTCTACTGGTGGCGAACTGGGGCATTTAAGGAGCACTCACTGTATGCCAGGCACCCTACCAAGCAATTTATAGGTATCATCTCCTTCACCCCTCTGCGGCAGTCTTGTGAGGCTACTGCTGTTTTCTATCCCCATTCTGCTGATGAGGAAACTGAGGCAGAGATGGGACGTCTCTGGCCCAGGGTCGCTTGTAAGTGGCAGAGCTGGGTTTTAAACCCAGGACTGTCCAACCTCAGACTTTTCATCGTTAGCGGCTTCGGCTTACTTGGGCCAACTGCATGCCAGGTGCCCACTCTGACCCTCTGCCTGCCATGTGGTCCTGCTCAATAAAGGGCAGGTGAATGAATGAAGGAATGAAGGAATGAATGAACAAAGAAGGGAAGTTCAGGTTTCAGGCAAGGCTCAGGATCCACCCGTTCAGCAACATCTGCACACCTATGTGCCAGCCATTGGAAGAGACACCCAATGCTTAGAAATCTCCCTATCCAGTGAGGGAAAAGATGAGTTAGCAGGTGGTTACACGTGACATGGGTATATTCCGGCCTCCCTGCCTCTCCCCCTGGATTATCATGTAGTTAAAACAATGAGAAAGTATCGTTCTGTCCCCCTGGCTCGGACCTCGACGATGCTGCCTAACGAGGACCATGTTTTGGGCACATCATCTTGTTTCAACGCTCGTCACAGCCTTGGGAGGCACGTTCTCTGATCTTCTCCATTTCATTCCGAGGAACGTGGGCCTCGGAGGTGGAAGTGGCCTTCCCAAGTGCAGCCGGTGGGGGGGGGAGGGCTGGGGCTGGCATTCCTGCCTGGCTCCTCCGTCCTCCCCTGCAACCTGTGACCTTCAACCCGCACAGGCCGTTTTCCTCCTCCTTAACGCACACACGCGGGTCTGTTGGCTGTGAAGCCCACTCACCCAGCTCACCCGGAATCTTTTGTCTCCGAAAGGGAACCTGTGGGAGGAGATGAAGGATGAGGGCTTCAGCCTGGACACGCTGGGGGCCTTCGGAGACTCCCCGCTCGACTGCGACCTGGGGGCCTCGGGCCTGACCCCCGTGTCCGGCGGCAGCGACCAGTCCTTCTCCGACTTGCAGGTGACGGGCCTCTATGCCGCCTACTCCGCTCCAGACAGTGTGGCTGCCCCGGCTGCCCCGTCCTCCGCGCAGTGCCTGGGCGCCCCGGGGAACAAGCCCATTGCCTTGCTCTGAGCCGAGCGCCCTGTTGCCCCGGGACGGTGGCAGCAGGCCTGGGCAGACAACGGGTGGCAGACGGGGCCGCTGGCTGGCCAGGCAAGCCCTTCCCTCTCCCACGCCGCCCCCAGGATGCCACTGCGCCCCTCCCGAGTCAGGGTGGCAGCGAGAGTGGACACCCAGCCTGAACCCCCGCTCGTTACGCTCCTCCAGGGCCTCCAAGGTGGCCAGCCCGACCGTGCTCAGGAACGGTTCACGGCAGGGACACATGGCCTTGCAAACGCCCTGCCCGGGAAGGTCCTTTAATTTATTCTGGGAGATGGTGGTGAGTGGATGAAATAGCAGCCTCCAGCCTCCAGCTTCCAGCAGACAGACCTTGAGGTGGGAGGGGAACTGCACAACCGTGGAACTTCTCTTAGAGGGGAAGGGGCTGATCTCTGAAATGGGGGCTTCCAGCCCCATTTCTCCCCATGGTAGCTTGTTAGGACTTCCCAGAGTAGGTCCCTGCGTTGTCGTTATAGCTGGTAAATTTATTTATATTTATTCTGGCCCATCCACACCACCTCTGCAGTCCAAGGCTCCCTCTCCCCATCCTGGCAATCCTAGCACCGAAATGATCCGTGAATCACGCCTCTAACTGGCACGTCATCCCTTTGCAGCCTTTTTTAGAACCAGCAAGCACTTTTGATACCGTGAAACAGCCTATTTTTTTAAAAATTAGAGACCAGATATTTTTCTAACTGTTCAGTCATAATTCAAAACTCTTTCCATGTGTCCCTAAGAGGGGGAGGCATCATGGCTTGGGAATTTTAAGAGCAAACTGAACTGGAATGAGGAGGTGGGAGGGCGCTCTGTACTGTAATTTAAGACACTCTCTGATGGAAAGAAATCAAACTGTGAGCCGCGTAGAATTTGATCCTCCTAACAAGTGACAGAGCAGGGATACAGGATATTTATTGGCCCTTGTTTGCCTATTTCTTCGCCCTACTATCAGTTTTTATGTTTCGTTACCAATTACTGATTTTTCAAGTGGCAGATTCTGCAGACAGCTGGGTCAGAGGGAAGCTGAGTAGGTGGGTTGGGCAAGAGAGACAGTAGGAAAGGGTCTTCCAGCTAAATCGAGACTGAGAAACTCGATAACATCATCCTGTCTTGACGAGCTGCATGTCTGGCTCCTGTGTCTGGGAGTTCCCAAACCCTAGAGCCAGAATTTCCCAGTTAATCAACAGGTCAGCCAGCTGCCTGGGAGGTCTGGCATTAGCCCATCTTAAAGGACCATAATTAAGTCTTTCCTAATTCTGGAACTTTCCACTGAGCATCCACCAGCTTTAGAAACAACCCGGTGCTGCCTGTCTTGACCAGCACTGCTGTATTTGTGTGACGTGACCCCCGATAAGATGTTGGAATTGTTGCTAATGAAGACCCTGTGTTTGAGCGAGACTCTGTAAACAGTATTGAATGACTGTCTTCTGTTAATAAAGGCAGAACTCGAGCTCTGCAGCTTGGGGAGGGGAGGATGTAAAGCTGTTATAGGAGAATGTTACTGCTGGTTCAGCCCTCATGCATGAGACCCCCATTTGCAGATGGGGAAACTGAGGCACAAGAGGGCCTATACCACAGCAAGACTGAAGCCAGGTCTTCAACCTAATGGGGAGTTTGTCATGACCAGTAAAATGCCTCTGCTCACCATTACCTGTTCCGTGGTGCCAGGTGCTCTATGGACTTGTCTCGGGCAGGGATCGTTCACTGTTTTTCTGCTCAGGAAGCTGAGACTCCGAGAGGCTGGGGAGGACTCGGCCCGTCTGGCGAGGCAGGGCCAAGGCCATGTATGCTGGCCCCAGAGCCGGAGCTCGGCAGTGCCACCCCGTGCTGCCTCTGAGGACGGCGAAGCGTAAGGAGACCAGCCAGGGCCTGGGCTGGTCACTGCCGTAAATTAGCTCCTTCAATCCTCACCACCCTACGAGGTGTGTCGTCTCAATCATGACACCCATTTTGCAGATGAAGAAACAGGCTTGGGGGACAGCAGAGCAGTGACTTGGCACCCAAGGTAACAGCAAAAGGGCGGCTTGCAAGCTCGCTGGGGAGCCTGGGTTCATGCACATGTGCTGATGAGTGAGTAAGAAAGTGGGTGGGGTAATGAGGCCATGAGGGGTATCGGGAAGTACTGGACTGGGCCCCGCCACAGGGAGGATGCCCCAGTGGCCCTGGCTACTTTCCCTGCCCGGCATCCGTTACTCTCCCCCGCCAGTTCCTGTGGCCCAGGCCTGGCCAAGGGGAGTGTCACAGACCCCAGGCTGCACCCAGCAACAGTATAGGGGAGAGGGGTGTCATGTGACCCATGCCATGCTTGTCCCAGCCAAGGAGCATCACCCTGGGGACTTCGCAGGGGCAAAGAGATTGGGGACCCTCCTTCTCCTGGGGTGTTAAGCAGGGGGATGAAGCCTGAGCTGCTGGGGTCACCCCGTGGAATTGGGCGACTAAAGGGAGGAAAATACAAACCGCCATCAGGTGTGCACCTGCTGTGGGTCGTATGGAGTTAAACACTTGCCACGCATCATCTCCCTGAAACCACACAGCCACCCTGCATAGCCAGCGAGATGGTCCCACTTCACAGAGGAGGAAACTGAGGCTCAGGGAGGCTGAATCACCTGATTGTGCTCCTGCAGATTTTTTCCCTCCTCCACAAGAAACCCTCCACCTTCTAACGTGTGTAGGATGCTTGTTCCGTGCCCTGTACAGTGATATCGTGACTTATCTCACTTTCCCTGCCCCGTGGGGTAAACTGTTGTCATTCCCTGCAGTAGGCAGAACAGTGGTCCCCCAAACACATCCACACCCCAATCCCCAGAACCTGTGAATATATTGCTACACACAAGGGGGAATTAAAGTTGCAGTTGGCATGAAGCTGGCTAAAGAGCTGAGCTTAGGACAGGGAGGTGATACTGGATAACCCGTGGGCCAATGTCATCACAAGGGTCCCATAAGTAACAGAGGGAGACGTGAAGATGGTCCTGCTGGCCTTGAGGATGGAAAAGGGCCATGAGCCGTGGTGTGCAGTGACCTCTAGAAGCAACAAAGGGCAAGAAAATGGACTCTCCCCTCCGAGCCTCCAGAAAGAAACATCACCCTGATGACACCTTCATTTTAGCCCAGTGAGACCCAATTTGGACTTGTGACTGCCAGAACTCTCAGGTGGTAAATTTGTGTTGATTTAAGCTGCTAAGTTTACAGTAACGGTAAAAGCAGTGATAGGAAATAAACATCCCCGTTTTATGGAGGAGAGGACAGAGGCTCAAAGAGGCCAAGTAGCTTGCATGTGATTAGTAGGGGCAGAGAAGGGACCCAAAGGACACTGGCTTCCCCACAGTCACTTATCACATCCCGCAGGGCTGGGCTGACACTGTCTGCTACTGGTTTCAAAAGGAGTAAAAACTCTCCAAGGCTAGCCAGCTGGGATTTCACGGCAGGTCTGCAGGCCCCCAGCCCCATCACTGTATGGCCCTGCCTGTTTTACTGTGTGTTCCTGGAAGGATTTGGGGAGAAAGATTAAAACGTGTGGTCACAGGTAGGAGATGAGGTGGTGGAGCCAGGTACCGTCTCCTGGATGGCACTGGTTCTGCTGACACTGTGTGGAGGACCTCTGATCTCTGGGGTCACAGCCCATGGACCAGACCGGCAACCGCAGCCAAGGACACTGGGGGAAGCAGGTGAGGCCTCAAACCCATCTCCAAGGGGTGCCATGTCCACGGAGGCTTGTACGGACCAGGAGAGCCTGTCGGCCACACCACCTCCCAGCCTACCCCACAGCCACCCACAGGGTGCTGGAGGGTCAGGAACAAATGCCACGAGGAGAAGGAAGACAACTCAGTCCATCTCAGGGACCCTCGACCTGCAAGGCTGCTTCGGCTTCCTCGTCAGCTCCCAGCATGCTGGGACACAGCCCAGACAGGGGAGGCATCTAGAATCTACTCGATAGCTTGGTTGGTGCCTGCCCTCCCCACACAGATGCAGAGTTCTCAGATCAACCATGGAAATATGATCAAACTTGCTGATTAGCAGAATCTCTTGGGGGGGGGTATTTTTATTTTTTTTTTTTAAATCTGGCTGTCCAATTTAAAAATGGCTAAAATGGCAAATTTTATGTTGTGTATGTTTTACCACAATTAAAAAAAAAAAAAAGGTATGGGGCTTTTCTAAGACCAATGCACAGACACACACATTTTGCACCCATTTTTCAATGAGTTCCCATGGATGGATTCATGGAGCAAATGGGGTTACGAACCCTCGTTCTCTGTTACTTCCACCAAAGGGCATTATCAGTTAAGGATTTGTTTAAATTAAAAGCTCCCATTGGCTCTCTTGGATAAGACACATTCACACTTTAGTCTCAAATACTTCATTCAGATCAAGGACTGGATCTATTTTGCAGCAACTTTTGGAATTTTGCTGGTTGGAGTGGGACAGGGCTGAAGCTGCAAAGGACAGACTCCTCAGAGAAGGTCCCTGTGCAGGCGCTGCACGTTCAGAGAGCAGGTAGACGTGAAAGCCAAGCTTTGTCTTATTTGGCTAATTTTCTCAAACCCATCTAAGCCCCTTGATTGTAGTTTTCTAGGCCTCAGGCAGAGGAATAGACCAGTAGACAAGGAAACAAAATTGGTGAGTCCAGAAACAAAGCCATGTGATGGGGAATTTAGCACACGATGGAAGTACAGAGAAACACTGCCATGTCTAGGGTTGCTGACGGATGGTTTACAGGTTCAGCTTTAAATGCCCAAACAGCAGAAGTTCTAGAAGACAAGGCAGAAAAACCAGAGCCCTCAAGACTCAAGCACACAAAATTTAAAACACCTATTTCAAGCACAACTGAAGACACAATTAAGTTAAACAAGCAGCAAGCCGTGGGAGAGAGGGGAGATTTGGCTGTCCAGACCCCTGCGTGGTCATTCTGCACCTGGAGGCCCTAGGCTCAGTCTGAATTTCTATCATGCTCCCCCCGCCCCCATTAAGTTTGGGAACCACTGGCCTAGAGAAAGGGGGAGAAGATTCTAAGACAAAGGGCATGGAGGCGTCAACAGGTGGGCTGGCTCAGTTGAGGCAGCCCAGAGCTGTCTCAATACCTGCCAGCTGGGGAGCCCAGAACACGCCTCCAATTCGGACCGAGGAAGCAGGTACTCACACGTCCAGGTGATAATGGAGGCAACCCCAAGGAGGAAGAGGTTCCTCCCGGCAGGGTGGTGGGGGACAGGATGACCCCACCATACGATCATGGCTTCCTCCTCACTGAGGAGGACCCTGGCTGGCCCGCCGTTTCATTCCCTACCTGGCTTCCTGGAGGTTCTGTCGCTGCCAGGCTGGGTCTGGAGGTTCGGAACACAGCATCGCAGGAGGAGAGAGGGCGGAGGAGGCAGGGAGGCATGGCAGCCAGGGCGGGGAAGAGCGAGGCAGAGACAGTGGGAATTTAAAGGCCGATGGGGGAAGTGGCTGTGGCTCAAGTGATTGAGCTCCCGCCTACCACGCCAGAGACCCCTGGTTTTGTTCCCCATGCCTCCTAAAGAAGATAGTGAGCTGGTGCGATGGGCAGGTATGGTAAGATGATGCAACAAGAGACACAAGGAGATAAACACAATGAGAGACACAAAGCAGGGAGCGGAGGTGGCTCAAGTGACTGACTGAGTGCCTTTCTCCCACCCACACGGGAGGTCCCAGGTTTGGTTCCGGGTGCCTCCTAAAAAGAGGATGGGGAAGCGGCTGTGGCTCAATCAGTAGCGCTCCTGTTTACCATATGGGAGGCCCCAGGTTCGGTTCCCGGGGCCTCCTGGTGAAGGCAAGCCCGCCCGCACGGCGTGATTAGCTGACCCAGCGAGCACAAGCAGCAAGGGGGGGATAAATGAATAAATAAATAAATAATCTAAAAAGAGGATGAACAGAGAGCAAACAGCGAGGGGAGGATGAAACAAAAAATAAAATAAAAATAAAAATAAAATAAAATAAAATAAATAAAATAAATAAAATAAAAAATAAAATAAAATAAAATAAAATAAATAAAATAAAATAAAATAAAATAAAATTAAATTAAAAAATAAAATAAAATAAAATAAAATAAAAAAATAAAATAAAATAAAAAGGGCCCGTGGGTGGGTCTACATGTGCTGTTCAGGATTCAAGTAAAAAGGTTCAATGGCTTTTGAGTTAAAATTGCTTCTAGGAACTCTGTACTATCTGCTCATTTTTTCTGTAAATCTAAAGTAGTTTCTTTTAAAGTCTCCTTACGAAAAAGAAAAAAAATTACTTCCAGTCCTGCAGCAATGTCACCACATGGGTCAGGACATCACTGGAAGCGGCTCTCCCCTCACCTTCCAGAAGGGGACCGCCTCTGTGCCAACAGTCTGCTCTCCATAATCCATCCACTCTTAGCAGCCAGAGGGATCTAGGGATCCTAGGGGTACATTTCACTCACAAATCCACACTAAGGAATTAGATACACACTTCACTCACAGATCCATATTTCAAACATACAGCACTGAAGGGGGAGCATGAACGGGGCTGTGGGATTTCAGGGGAGGGGAAGTGGTCAGGGAAGGCTGCCCAGAGGGGCCATTTGAGTTGGGTTTTGAAGGGTGAGTAGGAGTGAGCCAGGCACAGACCGGGGGGGGAAATGTTTCCCACAGGAGAGCTGTGCAGAGCCCAGAGGTGAGGAAAGTGAAGACCTGTCCACCGGGTCTGGTTGGTGCATGATGATAACAGACTCAATAAGGGGAGGTCAAGGCTGGGACTGGCTCCCCCTGGCCTCATGGGGTCCCCAATGAGAACGCTGTCCTGAGAGTGCCTGGAGAAGGGAAGAGCATTTTGGAAAGATCCCTGTGGTGTCGAGCCAAGGATGGATTGTGGAGGGCAGGCTATTGGCAGAGAAGCTTGGCGTGGCTGGGAGCAAATCACGGGCAGTGTCCAGCAGGGGGTGGGTTAGCTCACACTGGGTGGGGGTTCATGGAAGCCACAGGAAGGTGACTTTTTCCTCCTGACATCTGGCAGCCTTTCTGTGGCCTGTGTGGGTGACCCTTGTTTCTTTCTCTAGTGGCACTGAATGCTAGAACCTTCTCGGAAAGGCATGGGACAGCAAAAGACAGCAGACTCTGGGTATTTGTGGCTTTAACAGTCACTGCCTGACTAGCCTTGACCATAATGTCAGCCCCGTGCAATGTGCACTTGTCTGGGAAGGTGGGATGTCAGCTGTCTGAGGGCAGGAGTGGGCTGCCCTGCCCACCGCCGGAGCCCTCACTCGGGGCTCTGTAAGCAGCTGATGAATGAGTTTGGCTGGAGCCCAGGGCACAGTAAGTTCTGGGGCAGGCCAACCCAAGGTCCCTCGCCAGCCACCCAGCTGACGGCTCCGTCTCAGCACAGTGCTGCCATTCCATGTGCAGATACGCTCAGGAAGCAACAAAAAAGGAAAAAAAAGGAGCCTGTTTTGCCATGCAAAAAGAGCCCTGGAGAAGTGTACTGATGTCTGCAATTTGCTCTGAGATATGTCAAAATAATAAAATGGGTTAACGGATGGAGAAAGGGATGGAGAGATGGACAGAAAGGAGATAAAGCAAGTGCACGTGCAATAAAATGTCAACAGTATAGGGTCGGATGTGGCTCAACTGGTTGGGCGTCCGTCTCCCATATGGAGGGACCCGGGTTTGATCCCTGGGACCTCCCGGTTTAAAAAAAAAAAAAAATGTCAACAGTAGGCACCTAGATGGTGGGTAAATGAGTTTTCACTGAGAAATGTGGCAACTTTTTGGTGTTTGGAAATTTTCATACTAAAATATTAGGGGGAAAAAATGACCGTGGAAAAAAAGGCCAACTGACTTTTGGAGCTGAGGCAAAGAAGGACGAGAAAGTGGGAAGGTCAAGGGAGGAGGAAGAGATTAGGTTGAGTTGAGGAGGGGCTGCCTCACTTTGGGGGTGGGAACAAGCCCACTGCACGTGCAGGAGAATGCAGCCCACGGAGAGCATTAGGAGGCTCCGAAATGTGCTGGAGGGAGAGAATTAGTGAGGTCGGCCACAAAGAAGCACGAGCTCCTAGATGAGGAGTGCAATGCTAACGGTGGCAGAACCAGCAGCCTGCTATGAAGCAGGACTCGCAAACGATTCTTGGGGGAGTAAAAGAGCGAGTCAGCAAGGGGAGCCTGGGCTTCAGGGGTGTTCTCGCGTCTCAGGAGCTATCCCTGAGGTCCAGTGGGACTGCAGGGGCAGCCTGGGCTCCTGGCCTGGTCCCACCTCTTACCAGCTGTGTGGCCTTGGGCAAGTCTGAGCCTGGGTTCTCCTGTCAATAGAATGAGGATAGGGTACAACGTCTTCCTCAGAGGCCCGTGTGAAGATGACATGGGACTATACTTGCTGAATGCCCAGCCCAGGGCCTGGCATGAAGCCAGCAGCCGTCATCCTGAGCATGCAGCTCTTGTCCACAGTGTGATCTGATCCTTTCTCCCTTCCCCTGGTGACCCACCGTCCCAAGCCCCCCAGGGGAGGAAAGGGGGCCTTGTCATGGGAGGGTACTGTCACCTGGTGGCCAAGAGGCCTGAGCTCCAGTGTCATCAGCCGGCAGGTGTCACCTTCAGCTCACGTTTGAAGTCAGGCTGCAAAAGCAAAGCAATCCACCTGCAGCTCCATGATAAAGTCGAATCAGAGCCTCCTGCTCCCCGCCAGGGAGGGCTGCGTCTCAGCTTATCCTCCTCGCCTCCCTTCCTGAGGCATTGCAAATGCTTTTACGGCCTTTGCATTGAAATTAATAGTTATCTTCTGAGCTACATCTGAGATAAGGATATACAGCCACATATAGCAGGCTAAGAACTAACCCTGGCTCAAACTAACTCAAGCATAAAAGACATGTATAAACTCCTGTGACAGAGCCATGGACTTCAGGCACAGCTGGATCCAGGTGTTCAAACGATACCAACAGGACTGGCTCTCTCGCTCCATCTCTGGCTCTGCCTCCCTTTTTGTTGATTCACTCCCCAGCAGGCTTGCTTCACGTCAACACTGCCAGCCACCTTTGTCTCCCAGCATTCACAGCAACCATCCCAAAGGATTTTGACTGGCTTCTATCGGGGATACATGCCCACATCTGGACTAATCGCTGTCAAGGGGAACGGAGAACTCTGGCCCACCCCTGATATGAAAATGTCTGGAAAGGAAAAGGTGTCAGGTAGATTAAAATGAAGAGTTGTTGTTACATGTTTTGGGGATACGGTTTGAATGGTCCCTGTGCACTGAGGAGCGGGTGGGGGTGGGTATTTCTGCAGTTTGGGCCTGTGCACAGCTAACTCCTAAGTGTGGCTTTAGCGTGCCAGACTTCATAAAAGGAGAGGCCGGGCCCTGGAGTCAAACAGAGCTGGATTCTCCTCCCAGTTCTGTCCCTGTGTTGCCACGGACATGTGCCTTCACCTCTCTGAGGCTCGCCTTCCTCGTCTGTGAAACAGTGATAGATGAATAGTGGTGGGGCCTGGACGTGGCACATGAAATAGTGTCTGGGCCACCTCCACAGCAGCTCCCTTTTCATCTGTTCTGTGGACTAGGCTAGGCTTCCAGTGCTGAAAGAAAGCTTTTAAAAAAACACACAGCCTGCACTGGATGAAGTTGCTCTTTGACTGCCTCCTGAGATGGAAACTTACCCCACATCTTAGCTGTTGCATGAGGATGGAGAACAGAAGGGGAGCTACCGGGGGGGGGGGGGGGCCGGCCTGCCTTCTTGTGTGCAGAAAATGAGCCAAGTCCAAAGTGCTTCCTTAAAAAAAAAAATAGTTTATTCCATACATTTTCTGCCCACCATTCCCAGGTAGCAGCTAGAACCATCCACTTGCCTTTCCCTCCAAAACCAAGAGGGCCTCGCCAGCACTCAAAACCATGTTCCCAAAGCAGCATCGAGTCTTCTTGTCCCACCCCCCCAGGGATGACTGCTAGTTCACCTTCCTCCCACCCCTTCACTGCCCCCACCCCACCTTTATTTGCCAGAGCTGTCACTGGCTGACGGCAAGACTTCTTTTTAAAGAACTCAGACATCCTCAAGCAGCCTGGCTTGTGGGAGCTTCCCTGGGCAACTGTGCTGGTCTCCAGACTGGCTGAGTGTAACGTTTGGTGTCGTCCCACCACACGCCACAGCAGCAAATGATAGCAAACTCTCCTTGTCGCCAGTATCCTGGGACCTACTGGAGGGGCGGGAGGCCCCGGGCCCCAGCACTGGGCAGCCTTCAGAGCGGGGTGCTGCTGGGTGCATCCAGTCCTCCCCTGAGCAGGTCGGCATGGTCCCTTGGGCCCGAGGCGGTCATCCCAAGCAGGTGGTGGAGACTGGCAATCTCGGTGGCTATCCCCCGCGAGCAAGCTGGGCCGTGAAGTTTGGGGAGGGCTTTCCCTCCCCTACTGTCTTCCCAACCCAGCGGGAAAAGATGCATGCCGAGGTGGGCGGCTAGTCCTGTGGGAGGCCGGCGGGGAGGAAGGGGGCAGGCAGAGGACCATGAGACCTGTAAAAGATTTCTCCAAATGCCCTGGAACCTCGGCCAGACAATTCTGCTCATTTTCTTTTCTCTCGAAAAACGAACCTCTGCTAATGAGCGCTAAGAACCGCCTGCCAGCGGGACATGCCTAGTGAGTCACTGGGGGCCATGTGGGGAAAAAAATGCCCCTTTATTTTCTGAATAAAAAATAAGTCTTACCCTTCTATGGATGACTAGATGATATCTGAATAAGCATCATTATAAAAATAAGTTTTCTTTTGTCTTGTCTATATATATTTTTTCCTTGGCTTGTTTATTCTAGCAAAATATACAAGATCCTCAAAATCAGGAGTAAAAAAATAAAGGATTCCATGATCTGATATAAAACAAGCCCAAAGAACACCTGGATCCTGCACAATTGAATTTGGCTCACTTCAACTCAGTGATGCAGCAAAAACGTCGTCTGAAGAGACAAAACAAAACAAAACTTCCCGACAGTGGCAAGGAGGCAGTTTCCATCTGGAAGGGGCACTCCTGAGCCTTTTATTGAGACGGAGTGAGTTGTGCGCCAGCGGCCTTGCAGAAAGAATAAAAGTGGCCCCCCGAGCTCCTGGTGAGGGCTGCAGCCGGCGGGTTGGTGTGGTTTCTGTCTTGCCCGTGCTGGGAGGTTTGGGGTCAGGTGGAGGCCGGGCTGTCCATGGTGGACAAGAGGTGAGCGAGCTGGGCCCGCTCGGCTGCGCTGAGGTGCTGGCTCATGTGGATCATGCAGTCCATGGCCACCTCCGGGTTTTCTTGAATGAGGCTGCAGGGGAGGGGAAAGGAGGGTGGGGGTCGTTCCTGCCACTCAGTTTGGAGGCCCCTCAGTGGGGGGTCCTCGGCGTGGGGTTCTATCACACTCCTGGGATGGGGCTAGAACCCGAAGCTTCTGAGTCCCCGCTGCGGTGACCACCGTGGGGTGATGGTCCCACAGGCCAGGAGGGGATATGGCCTCAGGAGACAAGCAATGGCCCTTCCCGTCACTTGCCGTGTGACCTGAGATGAGGCACTTCTCTGAACCTCAGCGTCATCCCCTGCGTAGGGTTGAATTGTATCCCCCCAAAAATATAGGTGAAGCCCTAAGCTGTGAATGTGACCGTAGTTGGAAATAGGGTCATTGCAGACGGAGCAAAGTAAAGTTAAAACGAGGCCACACAGGATTACAGCGGGCCCTAATCCCTTCTTGTGTCTTTATAAGAAGGGAGAAGCCACAGAGGGGAGAGGGCAGCCATCTGACGGTGGGGCAGACTGAAGCACTCAGCTGCCAGCAAGGAACGCAAAGAATGGTCAGAAACTCAAAGAGGCAAGGAAGGGTGCAGTCCTACAGGAACTTTTTTTTTTTCAGGAGGTACCAGGGATTAAACCCAGGACCTTGTGCATGGGAAGCAGGTGCTCAGCCACTTGAGCTACATCTGCTCCCTCCCCTACAGGTTTCAGAAGGAGCCCTGCCAACACTGTGGTCTAGACTTCTACCCTCCAAAACTGTGAGACATTACATTTCTGTTGTTTGACGCCACTAAGTTTCTGGCACTTGGTTAACAGCAGCCCTAGGACAAGAATACATCTTCCAGATGAGGTCCCACATGCTCTGCTACTTCACAAGGGTCCCACGGGAACAGGGGGAGCAAAGGCCCTGGAAAAGCTGACACCGGGATGGGAGCCAGCCCCCTAAGGCCCACTGGTTCAGAATTTGGGTTCCACAGCCAACCACTCTCTAGCCGTGACCTTGGACAAGCCACTCTACGTATTACAACAAGGATCAAGCATTGCAAACCGTCTCCTGCCCCTGGTGAGGCCCTGTGCAAGGGGAGGGGGCCCTGGGGACCCTGTAGTCCCTGAGCCTGCGCCTGAGGTCCGCGGACTGCACGGTGTGGTGGGCACGGCCTGGTGGTTAAGAGAGGCCGCTCTGGAGGCAGGCGGGATTCGAACCTGGGTAAGCACGCGGGCAGGTGGAGAGGCGGGGCGGCCACTCACCCTCGGATGGTCTTGAGGACAAAGTCGCGCTTCAGGTACTTGATGTTCTCGCGGATGGGGGAGTGCGGGCTGTCCTGGGCCTGCCAGTGCTGCTCCAGCCACTGCACCACGGCTTGGTTGTTGTCCCACAGGTAGGCCTGGACGGGGAGGACGTGGCTGGGTGGGTCTGCCCCAGTGCCCACGCTCACGGGCACCCAACTGCCCACCTGCCCTCGGCCTCCCAAGCCCACCTGCTGGAGCCCCCCACACCCATGTGCTGGCTGGCCTGCCCTCAGCCCCTCATGTCTACGTGCCAACACACTTGACCTCAGCCCCCCATTCCTATGTGCCTGCTTGCCCTCGACACCCCCAAGTCCCTGAGTTGCTGCCTGCCCACTGCCCCACCCCCCCGGCCCACCTTCACGGCCCCCTCTGTCTCCATGAACCAACGGCGCAGCATGGACTGGATGTGCACGTGGCTCAGCTCGCCGCTGGCCTGCAGGATCTCCTGCTTGATCTGGTCCTCCAGGAGCAGGCGGCGCAGGCGCCAGTACAGGAACGTCCGCGCCGTCTTCCACTCCAGGATGTCCTGTGAACAAGCCCAGGCCTGAGCCCCTGGGAAGGGCAGGAGGGGACTGGACGTGGGTGGTAGGACGCTGGCAGCGAGGGAGGCTGCCACCCTCGCAGGTGGGCTTTGTGATCACCCTGTGACCGGCAAGGAGGCCCGGAGGAGAAGTGAAGGCACGGGCCCAGGAAGTGGCTGGGCCAGGATTCCAACCCCAGGCCATCTGCCTGCAGAGACCGGAGGTGCCTTGCCCAGGCCACTAGGCTGCCTCCAGCAGCCATAGGTGCAAAAGTCTCTGAGGCAAAGCTGGGGGTGGCAGGTGATGGGCGGATGCCCCCTGGAGGCAGAGCATTTGGGCAGGGGCTGGACAGCCAGTGGTTGGGCCCTGGTCCAAAGTGACCAGGCAGCTATGAGCACAGAGGCTGGCCCAGTGGCTCCCAAACTGCGCTGCCTGCTGGAATCTCTTGGGCAGCTTTTTAAAAGGCTGATGCCTGGCTCCCAAGCCCAGACATTCCGATTTCATTGGTCTGGGGGTAGGAGCAAAGCTGGGCATGGAGGATTGTTTTAAAGCTCTCCAGTTGATTCCAAAGTGCAGCGTTCAACCCCTCCCAGGCCCCTGAACCTGGATCTTCTCCACGTGTTGGAAACCAGGTGACCTCAGAATGGGTCATTCACATCCCACTCCGCAGCCGCCAGCTCTTACAGAAATGACCCCCTTTTCCAGCATCCTGCCGGGCGTGTCGTGGAGGTCGGCGAACTGCACCGCCACCTGGTGGTATATGGGGAGCAGCAGGTCCTCCCGGGCCTTCAGCTGTCCCTCCAGGTCCTTGCGGTCCTTGTCGGAGAGCTCAGATGTCCCTGAGCGGAAGCAGACAAGCTGGTTAGCCCCACACCAGGGACTTCATGGGAAACCACAGAATGCAGCAACAAGGTTTGAGTCAGGGATTTTTTTTTTTTAAGAGGGCACAAACCAGGGCTGGAGGGACAGGCTTTGCTCTGATGTTACCCCTAAGTCAAGTTGCTCGGGTGCTCTCAGAAATGCACTCACAAATGGCAAGACAGCATTCAACATGCAACTGAATACTTTCTTCAGACCCACTGTGCATGAAGGATACTATCAATTACTATTTTTAATAAATATTACAAAATATAATCAGGGACTATTATAAGCATCTCTATGCCAATTCAACAGCTTGGGTGAAGTGGACAAATTCCCTTGAAATACAACCACTACCAAAGCTCGCCCAAGAGGAAATAGATAACCTATGTAGCCCTATAGCTAATAAAGAGGTTGGATTTGTAGCTAGAAAGCGTCTACTAAACACTTAAGAGAAGAAAGAACACCAGTTTTACAAAAGCTTAGATAATAGAAGAGGGAAAGCTTTCCAAGTCATTCCATGGGAGCAGCGCTCCCCTGACACCAAAACCAAACACAGAAATTACCCCCCCACACTCATTGTAATAATCTTGTGACCAGCATAGTTATAAATACATCATCACCTAATATCGGAATTTAAAGAGAGTCACATCTAAAGGGTACACGTGAAACAAAGCTATCATTCAAAAGGATTTGGTAAAATATTTTATGTCTGTTTGGAAACTCTAACGAGACATTTTGCCACCTAAATTCTGATGTTCCCAAATACTTCAACTGTATTTTCTGTGTGCAGAGAAATAAATTGACTAGAGCACTGTATATATTTTTTAATGTTTAAGGGGTCGATTTGCTGTCTGTCACACTTAAAATAGCTCACAGCCTTTGTGACCATGTTTCAGCATAACTGCATTTTATCTTTATTTATTTATTTATTTTTTAATTTTTTTATTTTTTACCGGGAGGTCCTGAGGATCGAACCCAGGTCCCTCCATATGGGAGACGGATGCCCAACCATTTGAGCCACATCCGTCCCCCATGCATTTTATCTTTAATGTGCTAGAAGCCTCCGTCAGCGGAGCTGGCTGGGCCTCTCAACCTCTGAGAGGTGATGTATTTTGGACCCTCTCACCTAGCTGTTCCACAAGCTTCTTGTAAGCAGAGTCGATCCTTCTCATGGCCTTTATCAGATCTTTCTTTCGGAACTTAATCTCCACCGTTCCCTCTGGCTCCAGAACACTCCCCCTGAAAAAAAGAAGACGCAGGGATGGGTCTGTGAGGCATCACCCAGCAAGTGAAAGCACATTTGGAGGCAGAGGCAAGAGAGTAGTGAGATCTGGTTTGCGTCTTAAGCTGGTTCACTGACTCTCTGTGTGACCACTTCCCCTCTCTGGGTCTCTGCTTCTATACCCATCAAATGAGGGACAGGGCCAACTTTTTCAGTAAAGTTTTATGAACTCCAGAAGGTCTCTTTCGGCTCCAAGAGTGTATGATTTTCTCCCAGCTGCATATCCTTGTGAACACTTGGTATTTTATCAGTTTTTATCAGCCACTATCAGCCATTCTAGTGGGTGCAACATGGTGTCTCGCTGTGACTTTGCATTTTTCTGATGAATAATGATGCTAAGAACATTTTCATATTGCTTAATGGCTATTTGAGCATCTTCTTCCGTGGAGTGTCTGTTCAAATCTTTTGCCCATTTAAAATCTGTTTCTCTTACTGAGTAATGACAATTCTTTTATAGACTGGATACACTGTCAGATATACATATTGTGAATATTTTTCTCTCATTCCGTAGTCTGTCTTTCCACTTTCTTAATGATATAACTCGAAGAATAGAGGTTTTAAATTTCAAGGATGTCTAATTAAAATATTTTTTCTTCAAAAAAAAAAGTATCTGACTTTCTCCATAACAGCATAACCCTCCTGCTTTTTAGCCACAGTCTGGTCTGACTTTGCTAACATCTGCTCTCCTAGAGCAGGGACACTCTCATCTCCTTAAAGCTCACAAGGTCATAATGAGAAGCCCAGCAGGGTTCTGTAAGAGCTGCCCTCCCATTTCCAACCTTCTCTCCCCCCCACAGGTACCCCTCCCCCCTTTTTATTGCTTTGAAAGCCTGGAAGCCCTGAAGAATACTCTATGTCACTCTGAGCTTCCCGGTAGCCATAGTGAAAAGTTAATGATGACCCCGGTCAAGGCTGCTTTCTGTCCTGAGCCTTCCTCAGGGGCTGAGCTCAGCAGCCTTCCACTGCTAGGATCTAGGCACCCTGAAGGCAGGCCAGGTTTGGCTTGTTTGCCACCAAATTGCAATGCCTAGTATAATGCCTGGCAAACAGGTGGAGCTCAATAGATATTCAGTAAATGAATGAATGAGGAAGGAAAAATAGGAATAGAGTGCCTATATTTCAGGCAAAACTCCTCTTGAGGCTTTTATTTTATTTTTTAATTTTATTTATTTATTTTTATTTTTTTACCGGGAGGTCCCGGGGATCGAACCCGGGTCCCTCCATATGGGAGACGGATGCCCAACCAGCTGAGCTACATCCAACCCCCTCTTGAGGCTTTTATATCCTGCAAAGAATCTGGCATAGAGCCTTCATTTAGGCAGGCACTCAGTCACTGGGTTCAAGCATTACTGCCATCATCTTTTCTGTAAGAGGTATGTTTCTTCTAAAGAAGGTGCTAGGAAGGTTCTTCTCCGCTGAAGAACTGGCATCCTCTCATGAGGATATTTATCCAGTCATTTGTTTGGCCTGTATTTCCTAAGCACCTACCAAGAGTTGGACACTGTGCTTGCACTGAGTTATAAAACTGAATAAAACACAGCCCCTACAAGAACTTTGGAAGAGACACAGAATTTATAGAGAGCTAGGTGAGTCATCGTATTTTTCTTTTCATCCTGCTGCCAGGAAGCTCAGGGGATTTTGGTCTTTCTGATTGCAAACTTCCTTGGAAGCAGATGAATATACATCATGAAATGTTAGACAAAATTCCTCTACCACCTCCAGGTTCCAGCCACTAACTCTCTTGAAAAAATCCACCTGCACACTGGGCTAATTCCAGATTGGTGAAACTGAAGGCTCTCTGGTCCTCCAAAACTCAGAACCCCACGTGATCGCCAGTCAGTGACTCAAAGGTGATAGGGCTTTGGGACTGGGAGTAAAAATAAGAAAAGGCCAGGTTGAGGACAACACACTCACCTGCTCTCTTTGTCGGCGTACATTTCTATGTACAGGGGGTTGATGGTGGAATCCACGACCACCCAAGAGCCTCCCCGGAGCTCGGCATAGGGTGGAATGTAGATAAGGATGGGCTGTTTGTACTGTCTGAGGCTGTCCACAATGTAGGCGCCAAACTTCAGCACCTGGTCGTACATGTCTGAAGGAAAAGCGGCCACTTGGTTAGTCAACTTCAAGCCCCAGCACTCATCACATGAACCCCCACCCTAAGTGCCCTGGGGGAGGTGCCATGAAAGAGCACTGAACTAGGAGTCAGGAGGCCGGTCTAGACACGGATTGCTCCCTAAGTGGCCGTGTGACCATGAACAAGTCACTCATCCTGCCTGGGCCTTGGTTTCCTCACCTGTCAAAGGAGGTGCAGGGATCCACTGCTCTCTAAGATTCCTTCTAGCTCTGACTCTGCAGTGCCCTTGCCAGAGTTAATCCCACGACTGCCCCCGCCTTGTGCCACCACTGCCAGACCATAGAACTCACCCTAATAATGACACCTGCCCTCCCTCCTGCTGACGGGCAGCATGGCCCTTAGCTTCTGCTATGACGTGTCCTCCAAATACCTGGGCACCCAATGTGGCGGCAACAACGCGACCATGACATCGACGATAATTGCTAACGCTGAGTGCCAGGCCAATGATTAGCTCCATGAATCCTCACCTCAGCCCTGTTCTTATGCCCCTCCCACAAAGGAGGGAAACTGAGGCTCGGAGGTCACCCGGCTGTCAGGTGGGGGCCAGCATTCCCCCCAGGTCCACCTGCCTCCAACCCAGCCCTTTCCCCAGCACCAAGGACCACTGAGTTGCCTAAAGGCACGTCCACAGCTGGGAGGCCACCGGAGGCTCACAGCAGACGTGGTTTCCTCAGTTTACCAGGTGGGAAGGCGACTGCCCAGGTCACCTGGCAAGCAAGAGCCAGGGTGGGAAGGAGTCCAGACCGTCCCACCCTGGGGGCCACCCTCCCTGCTCTGCCACTCCCGGTGTGACTTCGGCAAGCCACACCTCTCCTCCAAGCCTCAGTTTCTCATCCTAAAATGGGGCAACGATACTGTATTGCCTCCTGACCTCAGGGCTGCTGGGAGGCTCAGCTAAGACAACGAGACCCTGCAAAAAAAATAACAGGAGCGGGTGTAGCTCAGTGGTTGAACACCTGCTTCATATGTACGAGGTCCTGGGTTCAATCTCCAGCATCTCCTAAAAAAAATGTTATTGCGGAACGGGTGTAGCTCAGTGGTTTAGTGCCTGCTTCGCATATATATAAGGTACCGGATTCAATCTGCGGTACCTCCTAAAAAAGAAAAATAACATGGCCACCTCAGGGAGCTGTGCTGGGTGCTGACCCCATGGCTTCAGAGTGACCTTGGTGGGGCGGCCTTACCTTTCATGCCCCCGGAGAAGCCCCTCCAGTTGGCAAAGATCATGAGGGGCAACTTCTCCCGGTTGAAATCCTTGATGGCCTGGGCTGTTTTGTAGGCTGAGTCTGGGAACCACACTTGGCCTGCCTGCTGGATAATCTGGAAAACAGAACCATCTGGGTCTGACTCCTCTGGGGGAAAGCAACCCATGGACCCAGGGAAACCGCCGGAGCCTTGCCCTAGAGTGTAGGCAATCTGGTCTGTGTTGGCACCAACATGAGAGTCAGGGCTCAGAAGGAAGGGCCTTCTGGGTCATGCTTTGCAAAACTATTGAACAGGGACCCTGCTCAACCCCCACCCTGCAGCCCTGGGAGGCTCCGGGTATGCCCAATTCCAGGTAAGCTGACTGAGGTCAGAGAGATGCCAGGCTAGCCAAGGCCACCTGGTCCCAGGACCCCAGGCTCTGACTCCTGAGCTCTTTCTGATACGTAGAATGGCCTGTCCTAGAAACAGCAGCAAGAGCAGGGTAAAGGGTGGAAGGGAGTCCCAGGGACCTCTTCTCATCATCTGATGAAGAAAGCATCCTGTAGAAAGTGCTGGAAAAACTGGCACCAAGCACCTACCAGGGCCAGCACGGAGTCCTCTACTTCTCCACCTGAGCTGGAAAGTTATGTCCACTCAGCCCAAGACCCTTTCTGGTTGGCAGACCTGGTGGAAGCGGCAGCTACAGCCCCTTTGGCCTCTCACCTTGGCCTCGGAATCCAGGTTGGCAGGGTCTGCAGGGACTGCCAACTCCACTGTCCGTGTCTCCACGGCGATCACTCCAAGAGGGATGCCCCCCAGCCTGGAAGGAGGAGCACAGGTGAGCTAGGCGCTGGGCGGCACCCCCAGGCAGGTCTCGGGGGGCAATGGGGCCCACCCATCCCCAGCTGACTTTCTGCAGGCGTTTCTAGGCTGTGGGCATTAACAGCTGGGATTTGGGCATGCAGGTGGATCGCTGATTCTCACCTGGCTCATCATTTTAATGGAAGGCAAAGAAAAAGACCAAAGCGATAAAAACCTCCCAAGCTGGCAGCCCAGGAAGATTCTGTCTGCATCCAGGCTGAGCCCTGCCTCTGTTGGGGGGTAGCAGCAATGAGGAGGGACTGTGCAGGGTCTACTGTAACGCCACCCACTAGAACATTCTGTGATGGCGGCCACGTTCCCCTTCTGCACTGTCCCATGTGGTAGCCATGAAATGTGCTGGATGTAAATGAAGAACTCAGCCTGTACTCTTATTTCATTTTAAATAGTTCATGTTTAAGTTGCCAAATGTGGCCAGCAGCTACCACCTTGGGCAGCGCAGGCCTGGACCCAGGCATATCTGCAAAGGGGTGAGGGACAATGTGCCCTGCAGGAGACACAACTCAGGGGACGTGAAGACCTCACCAGCAGTTACCATTTGTTATTGGTGGCCAGGGTGATGCTGAATGCATCACCCCTGTGCTATCTTTGCTTGACCCCTCAGCTACCTCCCAGGAGGGAGGTACTGGAAGAGCAGTCTGCAAAGAAACTGAGGTCTTCCACAGGGAGGAGGAGGAGGAAATTGTGTCTCAGATTTAAAAAAAAAAAGTTTTCAAAATAAAAATATTTATTGAAAAGCGACTATGTGCCAATACTACACTTGGTATTTTAATTTAATTGCCAGCAGGTAAATAAGAGCAGCTGGCACCAACTTCCATTTATTGACCATTTATAATATTTTAAGTGCCTTAATTTAGGTGACCACCTCAAAGAGTCACAACAATCCACTGGGGGTTGCAATTGTTATCTCATTTTTCAGATGGAGGTGTAGAGGATCAGAGAGAGTGAGGGGCCTCGGAACTGATTCCGGAGCCTGGAGATTTGTAGCGATGGCAGCAACTCGGAATCTTGGTGGTACGTTATGAGGATGCTGCTTTGGGCTCAAGAGAAAAAGGAACTTTCAGTAGCTGGAGCTGTCCAAAAAGGTGAGGAGTGAGCTGTCCAGCTCTGAAAGCATTCAAGCCTTCTACCAGCGATGGTGTACAACAGGGGAATTTAACAGTTTTGAGTGTCTGCGGTTTTCTGGGGCGAGCACCCACGGCCTCTTGAGGGTCCGTGGCCCCCAGTTGGCCACAGATCAACCTAGACTTTAAGAAGAAGTTGATCATGAGAAACTCATTCCCCATACTGGTTTTTCTTTCTGAAAATCTTGGGGCCAAGGAGAAGAGTGTTCCTGGAAGCCACCTGCCTAATGGCTGGGAGTCCCGATGCCTGGTGAGGCCAGGTGTGGGCCGCCTGCTCCCGTCCTCATGGTTACCTTGCTCGTCCCGTCACCACAGTCTGGGCCCAGGGAGCCATGATCTCCCTGAAACTGCCCTGGTCGAAGAATCCGCTCTGCCAGGTCCCCTTCAGAGCTGTGGGCAGAAGAGAAGAAGCTCAGGCGAGGGCTGCATTGTAGAGGCAGATGGGGCTCTGCAATCTCTCCAAGGATAGCCCAGCCCTAACCCGACAGCCCAGATGCCTATCACCCCCCAAGAACCACATATATCCCTCCCTGACAAAAAAAAAAAAAAGGCAGGGTGAAAAAAATACTAACTGGGAATGCCGTCCATACAAAACACCTGGCCACCGGCATCTCCCTGTCAATGCCAAATATGCTGAGACCCCAGTTACAGGTGCTCCTTCTCTTCCCAAGAGGCCAGGAGAGGTAGGTGGGTGCCTCCCATCAGCTGGGATTTCAGGAAGAGACTGCATGCGCCCCCAAACTCATCTCCCACCCGCTGGCTGCAGTTTAAAAACCATTTTACTGGGAAGAAAGTCTTTCGTTTCCCAGGAGAGAGAGAGAATGATGCTGGAAAATGCTACCATCCCTGGAGAGGAAAGGCAACTTAAATCCACCCCAGGGTGTGAAAGGCTGCAGTTTCACCAGGCTGTGGGGCGTGGAGGTTCTCGGGTTACAGACTTGGGAGGTGGGTGCCAGGAAATTCAACACCAACTTCCTTGTTTGCCTGAGGGCTGGCCTGATGGAGAAAATTGTCTTCAGTAAGAAGTGGAGTGTTTCTGAATCAAAATTTAAGGCTTTTTGTCCAAAATCAGGGCTTTTGGACAAGAACGCCCAGGAGCACTGGGAAGAGGAAGAAACCAGCCACGGAGCTTGTTCTGCCAACCAGAATCTTGCACATGCCTGGAGGATGCTGCTGGGCCAGGCAGGTCCCCTCTCCTGCATGGCAGCTGGACTAGCAGGCCACTTGCTCCAGGCAGCAAGTGGAACTCTAGAGTTGGGATTATGCTAACAAGGGAAGCTCAGCTTTCCCGGTCTATTCTGGTTGCTCAAAATGAAATAACACACCTCCAGAGACAAGCCCCTCCCTTTCAGAGAGAATGGATGTGTGTGCACCTGTGTACCTCTGTAAGCGCACCTTGGTGCATGGGTATAATACATGTGGGTGTGTAGAAGCCAAGCCATTCATCCTGGGTAAACTCATAGAAAGCTCCCTTATAAAGCCTGAGGCAACTAAAGCAAGGGTCCCAGAGAAGAGAGGCCGTCTTTGTTTGAAACTAATGTTTCAGCACCAAATTTTCCATCCATGCAACTGCAGGCCATTTGGGGAGGCCATGACCTCTGTTGTGCCCCACCTCCATTGTATTAGCTCCAGAAAGCAGAGGATGTTTCCACATCAACAGCTCAGGGAAAGCATAGAATAATCATAGAATAATAATCATGGAATAATCAATTCCTCCACTCCCCCTGTATGTGAACTCAGGTGTACCCCTCAGGAATATCAGATGAAATATCAAAGCTTCTACCTAAAGTGCTGTTTTAGCCCAGGTCCAGAAAAGAAACCTGAAACCCAGGTTCCAGGAAGAACCCTCTGGGACTTACTTGGGTGAGGCCTTCCTGCAAGCATCCACCGGGGGTCGTAGGGAGCTCTGGATGGGAGGAACTCAATTTCTCTGTCAATGGGGTCAGTAGGTGTGATGATAGGGACTGGACTACGATTATCCTAGAAAAGAGAAACAGGCCACACAGGGTCTTGAACTCAGTCTCCCAGGATTGTCAATAATGTCTTTTCTCCCTTGACTATGAATGTGCCTAGTTATGCAGCAATATCCCCCTCTAGAGCATTGATACCACTGTTTTGGTTGAAGAAGTTTAGATAAGGTTGAACTAACCCATAGATTCTTTTTTTTTTTTTTTTTTACCAGGAGGTACCGGGGATCGAACCCTGGTCTCTCCATATGGTAGACGGACGCCGAACCTCTTGAGCCACATCCGTTTCCCCCCATAGATTCTTTTAAAAGCAGAGTTTATGGACTCCTGAGAGCACTTTGGGGTTCAGATGTATTTGCTAATGCCAGGAAGTGAAACAAAGGCAGGAAGGGATTACTACTTCTGCAGAAGCAAGGTGAGAGAGAGACTCTTCTAAAGAAAAAGAGGCTGGTAGCAGATAGTGGTAGCAGTGAGGCAGACAGAAGGAAACTCATTGGATTGGAGTAAGGAGCATTCAAAATAAGGATTGAAATTTGGGCTTTTTAAACTTGGGGTTCTTGACAGAAGGTCTGGGAATGAGCTGAGCTCTGGAAACCAACCTTTTGGAAATAATTAAAACGAATAACCACCCCACTCATTTGTACAGAATGTGACAGTTAGCCGACAACCATATCCACTCAAATCCTTCCCAAGCTCTTGCTCAGTCTGTGAGCCGGGAAGGGCAAACATTACCCTCATTTGGAGAGTTGAGAAAGCTGAGGCTTAAACATGTACATTGACAAAATCTGGTTTAAAAAGTTCAACCTGAAGTAGCTAATGATCACCACCATGAGTAGCATTCGGTGAGAGCCTACCAAGCACATGGCTCTGAATAGCATCTCATTTAATCACCATGATAACACCATGGGGTAGGTGCTGTTATTATCCCCATTTCACAGATGGAGCAACTGACGCCCAGAGAGATTCAGAGACTGTCCCAGGATCACACTGCTACTAAGGAGGAAAGCAGAAATCAAATCCAGTCTGGCTGCAAAGCTTGCAGCTTCTCCACCATCCAATGCTGCCTCTTTTGCCAGAAGGCAATGCCACCCAACCCTCTTCTAAAGGATCAACAGATAGCATCACAGATGGCATTAAGGCCATCAAAAGAGCAAAGAGCTGAGCATCAGGGAGCGAAAAAGGATAGAGTAAAGAAAAATCAGAAAGTGGATGTGGCTCAAGCAGTTGGGTGCCCGTCTACCACATGGAAGGTCCCAGGTTCAGTTCCCGGTGCCTCCTAAAGAAGATGAGCAAGACAGTTGAGCTGACATGATGGGCTGACGCAGCAAGCTGACCAACAAGATGATGCTATGAGATGACGTAATGAAGAGACACAATAAGAAAACACAATGAAAGATACAACAAGCAGGAAGCGAAGGTGGCTGAAGAGATTGGTGCCTCCCTCTCACTTGGGAGGTCCTGGGTTTGGTTCCTGGTGCCTCCTAAAAAGAAGACAAGCACACAATGAACAGACAAAGAGAGCAGACAGCGAGCGCAAGCAATGGCGGGGAGAGGGGAATAAATAAATAAAATAAATCTTTAAAAATACAAAAAGAAAAGAAAAATCAATAGCCCTTCCTGCTCCTCATCCTCCCACACCATGTAGGAGGCAGTGAGGACACAGTCAGCAAATGAGCCGGTTTGGTCCCTGCTAATGGCGACTTCCAGGACCTAAGCTGCGGGGGCTACTGCACCTTTGGCATGAAGGACAGCCACTCCAGGATGGTATAAACCCCTTCAAAGTCGTCTGGCACCGTGATGTGGGAGACACCGTTGTAATGCATGATCTGCACCCCGCCCAGCTGGTTGTTGGAGGTGTAAACCTCTCTCCCCAGGACCTGTGGTGGACATAACAAGGTCAGGAAAGCCCTACCCGAATCCGCCCCCTCGGCCCGGGGTCTTCCCACCTGTTAGGAAAGCATCTCACTCGATGATTCTCAACTCTGGCTGCATGTTAGGATCACCTGGAAGCTTTCAAAAATGCTGGTGCCAGGCTGTACACCAACAGTGACATCAGAATCTTTGGGGCTGGGACCCAAGCATCCGTAATTTTTTTTTGGACAAAAATTCCTCGGATAATTCCAATATGTAGCCTGATTTGAGAACCAGCGATCCAGCTGGTTACTTTGACCATCTCAAAAGCAAAACTATACTTAGGGTTTCAAGAGAGCTGGGAAAATTGAAACTCTCTTAAGAAGAAAGGGAAGAGAGAAGGAAGTCTGAATCAAAAAATAAAAATAAAAACAGTTTCAGGCTCTTCTTTTAGAACTGACATTTAAAACGATTATTAAAGTAGCATTTGACACATTACAGAAAACTGGAAAAAGGGTGATTTTGCTCCTATTATAATTTTGGTGTATTTCCCTCTCGTCTTCTCTCTTTACACAATTAGGCTCACAGTGAACGTGCAGTCCGGTATTCTACTTTTTTCACTGTATTAAAACATTTTCTGCATTGCTACGAGGTGCTATAAAACCGC
This sequence comes from Tolypeutes matacus, assembly GCA_026826555.1. NCBI lineage: Eukaryota > Metazoa > Chordata > Mammalia > Cingulata > Chlamyphoridae > Tolypeutes > Tolypeutes matacus. Next base: position 1,349,524 of record JAKSZT010053817.1, on the reverse strand, counting down.
CGTTTTTAAAGGTAGCTAAAATCCCACATTAAACCAGCGGCATCAGCCTCACCTGGGAACTTGCTAGAAATAGAGATTCTCAGGCCCCACCCAGGCTCACAAAATCAGAACCTCTGGGGTGGGGCCATCTGAGGTTCAGCAAGCCCTCCAAGGGATGCTGAGGCAAGCTGGGCAGGACCACGGGTCTCACGCCTCTCTGCAACCCCGGTGGGCCCTGGACAATGCTCGGGTAAAGCAGAGCTCCATAAGCAGGAAAAATTGTCTCAGAAGGGGCCCGGATAACCATAAAAACAGCTCTCCCATCCTTAGGAATGAGGCTGGTTTTTTGTATGGGGGAAAAACTGCCCCATCAGGGGACAATGGGAATGCCAACCTGGCCCCTCCCCGCACAGGTTCCTTCTCAGTCACCTTGTTGAGGGCACCTGCTCCCGTCAGGATGATGTGGGAGTTTTCCACCTGGATCACGCGCTGGCCCAGCCTCACCAGGTAGGCCCCGATCCCGAGGGCTCGGCAGGTCACCTGTGGAGACAGCGCCTTGCTGAGTTCCTAAGGGGGGGTGCCCCACCCCCACGGCAGGCTAGGATCCGGGAAACGCTGGGCATAAGCGGAAGTCACTCCTTGGCCGTTGGCAACCGGACTCTGGGCCAAACAGCAGAGAAAGAGGCCTGTTCTTGGGGCTGCTAGCTTGCGCTTGGCTTCCTAGCCACAAAGAAGCGGCTAACCAAGGGCGTGGTAGAAACCAGCCAACGGCAGTGGCTGGAAGGCCGCGTTCTCACGCAAGAGGCCCACGTGTGGCTCTGCTGAGCAATGCCGCTCACGAGCCCTCGCAGCTTCTCGCACCACCAGAAGGACGTCTAGGGGTGCGTGTGGACGCTAGTGAAATCCAAGAAGTTCTGTTACAAGTTATTGGTACTGTGCCAACGTCAAGTTCCTGTTTTTGACCATGTACTGTAGTTATATAAGGTACTATTGTGGGGGAAGTGGGGATACGTATGTAGGAAAGCAGAACTATTTTATAAAACTTCTTGTGAGTCAAACTATTTCAAAATAAACATATTTAAAGACATCTAAGAGGGGCGGGTATGGCTCAAATGGTTGGGCGCTCGCCTCCCATATGGAGGGACCTGGGTTCGAGCCCCGGGACCTCCCAGTAAAAATAAAGAGGGATATGGAGGGCGCGCAGGCTGTCGGTCCCCGCGAGGGGTGCGCCACCAGGCCCTGCAAGTAGGTGAGCCCCCCAGGCCCCATGCGTGGGTGCGCCATCAGGCCCTGCATGCGAGTGCGCCGTCAGGCCCTGCGTGCGAGTGCGCCGTCAGGTCCCGCCAGGCCACGCAGCAAGATGGTGACGTGGCAGGAGGGTGGCGCGGGGGAAGGCCGGGACGCGCCGAAATAAAACAGGAACTAGGGTGGCGCGGGTGGTGGGGCACCCCTCTCCCACATCGGAGGTTTCCAGGATCGGAGTCCCGGTAAGGACAGGAGGAGAGGGATGAGAGGGGAGGGCAGAGGGTGGATGCGGAGAGTTGCCCAGCAAATGGACACATACACACACAAAAAACAGCAAGGGCTGGGGGGTGTAAAAGTGGACAGGGGTAAAAAAATAAATCTTTTAAAAAAATAAAGACACCTGGGACGTAAATACATATATAAATATATATATATATTTAAATATTTAGGAAACAATTCTAGGAAAGATGTCCATGACCAGCATTTTTCCACCTTGAAAAGTGAAGATCCAACACCACACACGGAAGTAAGGCCTTGAATGACAGTTTACCGTTAAAGAAGGTAATGGTAAGAGTACTTACTCCCTCTAATAATAACACTAAAAACAGGAAACATTTTTGGAAAGGCCAGGAGGGTCTGGGGTAGGGGGGGATGACAAACGCTCATTTTACAGCAGCTAAAATCAGATAAAAGCTCTTCTAAGCACTCAATGTCTTTAAAACAGGAGGCGGCTGGACCCTGACTCAAACCAACCAACTACAGTAAGGTATTTCTGAGACCTCTGTTAAAACTGCGGTCTCGATGACATGGAAGAATTCCATTACGGCTATGTAAAAAAAAAAAAGGGGGGGGGGGGGCCGGGAGAGGACCTGATCTGTTAAAGAGTCACACTGGAGATCTGCTTTAAAATCCTCCAAGAAAGGGGGCAGGGGAAACAAGAACAGTTGCACATGGGTCAAGGTTGAAGCTGCGTGATGGGGATGTGGGAGTTCGTCACCAATTCTCTCTAGTTTTGTGACTCCCTGAAAGTTTCCACGATACAAAGTTGAAAAGGAAAAGGAAAGAGGAAGACTCACCAAGCTGATGGTGACGATTTCCTCATAAGCCAGGGAGGACTCCCCTGCGATCATACCCGAGCCTCTCAGATTCTCCACGCCCAGGCCGTCGTCCTTTCCAATGATGTCTGTGACCATGTACCTTCAGGAACCAAACACAGGTTAAAGACGGGAGCTCAGAAACATCCAAGGGTGACGAACCCTCAAGGAACCGAGGCAGGAAGGACAAACCAGGTGAAGCACTGGAAGAGGAACGAGGAAGCCAGAGAGGAAATGAAGGCAGGGGCCCAGGGACCCTCACCACTGGCCCTGAAGTTTCTAAAAGTTTCTAAAAATCAACAATTTTTATCCTCCCCAAACCAAAAATGTCTGCTTGTTCGGAAGCTGTCTTAATGAAACGTCACAACCGCCTTGCATCCATCCAAGAGCATTCTGGAAATGTTTGGTCTGCAGGTGGAGTACACATGGGGATACTACTTGTCAATCAATCAAGATTCCACAGCCACATAAGTTGGAGAAACACTGTACAAACTAACTCCCGTTAGGGATTCACAACACGTTTTTAGCATGTTAAGGATTTTGAGAGTAAAAACCTCTTTAGAACCTGTTTGAGCCAACGTTTCCCAAAACTTATTTGACTATGGACATTTTTTTTTCTTTCTTTTCCCACAGATCACCAATGAGCATTCCAGAAAACACAGGCCGGGAAATTTGGATTTCATCAACCGCACTAAGGAAAACAAAACTCGCCTGGGAAATTCAGCTTGCAGCTTTTGACATTCTCACAGAGCAGACCCCTAGCCTGCCCACATTTTCCAGCTTGCTGAATCACCCACCTGTAGGTCTTGGGACATTGTGAGAACCCAATCTAATTCTCCCCCCAGGTCATGCTATTTTTGTGAAAGGTGTGATTCATTTTTAAACGACAAGGACGGGTTCACCCCAGACAAGGACCCAGACGTTCAAGTCATCAGTGCCCAAGAAGGAAGCCCAGGTACCCTGCTGTACAAATACAAACACCCCGCTGCACTCTAAATTATCGCCACCAGCCCCGTGGAAAAGAAACGGATTCCCCATGCTACCTGGAACTAAACACAAGCAAAATTAAGGAGTGACAACTGTAAGTTATTTACCTGGATTCTCCTCCTTCCTCGATGTGCTTACAGTGGACGGAGTTTAGGGAGCTGATTTTGGTGTAGTCTTGTGGGGTCAGGTATAGGTATTTAAATCCCTTTAAAAAAGAGAGACTGCAATGAGGCTATGAATCCAGTTCTCTGCACCCGACAGCTGCTCTTTAAAAATGTGCGCACTGTAGGGGCAGCAGTTAAGAATATGTTAATAATGCCACGATAATAGCATGTTCATAACATATTAATGACAGCTGTAAATTGAGCGTCTGCTCGGTGCTTTCCCACTCAGCCTTACAACTCGGCCCCACGCTTTCCCTGGTCCCTCTGACTCAGTGTTTCTCCAAAGCGATCGACTCCCTCTCCCAGGAGCCTCTTGGGGCATGTTAATAGCACAGATACACTGTATGCCTGCAATGACATCTGGGCTTTATACCTAGAAAGAGGAAGGGTTTTCCGCCCCCGTTGAGCACGCAACGCTGGCCGAGTGGAATCACACGGCCACGCCAGCTACGTGACGTACTTTGTGGGGATCTTCCGGGTCCACCCACGCCACCTGGAACATGTGTTTGATCTCCTCGGCGAGGCCGATGCGGGCCCCACTGTTAGCTGCGAGGTAGAGCTTGGGGATGCCCTCTGCTCGGGCCATCTCGGACGCACGCAGGTACAGAAGGTCTTCTCCTGGGCCGAAGGAGCCGATGCGGAAGGTGATGTCGTTGCTGATGACAATCACTTCCCGTCCTTCCGGGTACTCTTGGGTCTTAAATTTCATTTTGAAGGCTACCATGCCCACCTGGCAAGAGGAGGAATGCACAGGGAAAATGGGTCCGTTTCTTCAGGGGACATTGTCTTCAACGGCCACTCCCACCACGGCCTGGGCTCTGCTGCGCTCTCACCTCATTTCCTCCAGGAAGACGGTTCATCTCCACCAGCTGCCCCTGAGAGTCCAGCACCAGTTCCGTGTATGTCAAGATGTCTTTGGGGTACCTGTCTGGGGAGCCCCAGAGTTTAAAGAGAGCCTGCAGGAAGGGGAGGAGAGAAAGAAGTTTGAGGTCATCAGGCCAGAGGTATTTTCTTTCCCAGGTGGAGCTGGCTTGGGCGACGGGTCCCAAGTCCAGGATGTTTTCCAGTTCTTTTCTCTTTTTTTAAATCATGAAATATTTTAATCACGAAGTATACAGAGATTTTTTTTAGAGTAATAAATAAACACCTGGGCACCCATCTTGTGGCTTTGTCAAATCTTAATTTTTCCATAGCTCTTGATTTTTCAAAGAAATAAAATACGAAAGATGCAGTTGAAGCCCCTCCCCCTCCCAAAGCTGACCCTCCCCACTCCCCAACCCCAAGGAAGCCATTATCTTGAATTTAGCATCCATCAGTCCTGTGCACGCTTCCATAGTTTTACTTTATCATGCATGCTGATATCTAAAACATGTAGTATTGGCTCTCTCTACCGAGAGGAGCCAGACCAAGTCTTGGTGTATATTTCCATCTTTCTCTCCCATTTCTTAGCAAGTTCTGTTCTTTCCCCCCCATTTCCCAAATAAATTCTTTTCACTGGCCTAAAATAAATAAATAAATAAATGAAATATGGAATATTATTTTGCGTGACTTAAAACTTTAAACGGGATGACACTAGGACATAACCTTTCGCAACTTGCTTTTTCTACTCTGTTATGTTTGAGAGATTTATCCATACTGATGAATTTCACTCTGGCTTATTCATTTTCCCTGCTGTTTAGTTTTCCACGATATGACTATATCACCATTTATTAATTCGTAACACTACATGGGAATATTGGGTTTGCTTCCATTTCTACAGTATTATCAATCGGCAATGCTGTAATGAGCATTTTATGTTCTCTTCTTATAAACACGGATAGGAGTTTCACCAGGTATGGAATTGCTGGGTCACAGAGTACATGAGGCTTCACCTTTACTCGATCTTGTCAAATTGCTCTCAAAGTTTTTTGTACACCTTTATAGATCCACTAAGATTGATAAAAGGCTCCTTCGCTCCATAGACTTATCAACCCTTGGTTGTACCAAATTTTAAAATATTTACCCATCTGTTGGGTATAAAATTACGCTGTTTCGTGGTGCTGATCTGCTCTTTCCTGGCTATTATAAGGTGAGCGTCTTTTACTATCTTTATTGACCGTGTGAATTTTTTTTGTGTGAATTTCCTGCTTATAACTTCTGCCTATACTTTTTATAGTTTTGCTTTTAAGTGCTCTGCAGATGTAGAGTTTACTCTCTCATTGGAACATAATATTCCAACCTAAGGCTTGTCTCTTCTCTTTTTTATAAAGAAGTCTTAGAAGTTGTAGTCACATTTATGAGTCTTTTCCTGTATAGTTTATACTTTTTCACTGACCCCAATTGGCTCTAATTCCCTTTATTTTACTTTATTTTATTATACTGGATCAAGCAGAAACCTAACTTAATTTTTTCCAATTAGGTAAGTAATTTCCCTGTATCTTTTATTGAAGGGTCCCTTCGTCGAATGCAACCTCGCCTCTGTACTATATATCAGCTTCTGTTTGTTAGTGAGTCTGACCCTAGGCTCTCTATTCCATTCCACTGGTCTATTTGTTCAGCTCTAATACCATAATACCACATTATCTTAATTACTTACTGTTGCTTTAAAATAAGTCAGGACATCTGCTAAGGTGAGTCCTCCTAATTTTGTTCTTTATCAAAATTGTTTTACCTATTATTCATAGGCTTTTGCTTGAATTTTAAGATTGCTTTCTCGAGTTTCACAAAAATCTCTGTTGGTATTTTTATCAGAATTGTACTGAATTTATTAATGTGGGCAGAAATGACATAGTCACAATACTGAATCTTCCCTTCATTCATGAACATTGTATTTCTCTCCATTCATTCAGGCTTAAAGTCTTTCAATAAAGGTTTTTTTTTTTTTTTTTTTTTTTTACCGGGGGGTCCCGGGGATTGAACCCAGTTCCTCCATATGGGATACAGACACCCATCCATTTGAGCCACATCCATCCCCTTCAATAAAGTTTTAAAACTTTCTCCGTAAAAGTCTTGTACGTTTTTGTTTGACTTATTCCTATGTAACTTTATAGTTAATCTTGATTTTGTAAATGGTACTTTTTTCTAATTACATTTTATAATTATTGCTGGCCTATGGGAATGCAATTACTTTTTGTTACTGACCTTATATCTAGCATCTTTGCTGTATTCCCTAATTAGTTCTGTATATTTGCTTAGATTTCGTGTATCAACATTTATATCATCTGCAATAATACCCCACCATTTTGCTTCTTCCTTTCTAGTCTTTATTTTTTTGGTCAGGACCTCTAGTAAAAATGCTGAATAGAAGTGGTGACAATGGGTATCTTTGTCCTGTACCTGTCTTTAAATACTTCTAGCATTTCACCATTAGATGCTATTAATTTTAGGTTGATAGCTTTTACCAGGGTAAATAAATTCCCTTCTCCTCCTAGTTTATTAAGTTTTTTTATCATGAATAGATGTTGTTATTTTCGAATACGTTTTCTGTATCTATTAAGAAATTGAAGTTTTTCTTAATCTAGTAATGTGGTAAATTACATGACTAGACTTCCTAATACCAAATCATATGAGCAGTCACAGGAGAAACCCCACCTGGCCGTCATGTATATGTGGTCTAAACTTATTTTAAGTCATTACCGGATTTCATTTGTTAATATTTTATTTAGGATTTTTGTGTCCATATTTATAAATGAGGTCGTTTTCCCTTCTCCTAATGATCTTGTCTGGGATGAATATGAAGGTAATATTAAACTGATAAAATGAGTTAAGACAAAATTCCTTTTTTTCTATTTTCTAAATAATTTCTGTAAGATGGAAATTATCTGGTCCTCGAAGGTTTGCTAGAAACTGGGTCCACTTTTTGGTGGGTAGATTTTATGAACTATTAATTTAATTCCTTTAATGCTTATAATCTACTCAGTGTTTTTCTCTCTCTTCTTGAGTTGGTCTTAATAAGATATATTTTTCTAGGTTATTTTTCATTTCATCCAAGTTTTCAAATTTATAGGCATAAAGTTGTTCACAGTATTCTTCTATCTCTTTATGTAAAAGAAAGAGGATGGATTTGCTCCTGGTTTAGTCAGGTTTCTTACCCTATAGCCTTTGAGGCCAAAAGTGAAAGGATACACTCAACGCCCTTCTTAATAATAGAAGTTTCCATTTATTAAGCACCTACTCAGTACTTAACATTTATTTCTCACATCAACCTTGTGAGGTAGGTACTATTATTATCCCCATTTTATAGAGGAGGAAACTGAGGCCCAGAGGGGTGAAGGAACTTGTCCAGGGACATAGGAAGCAAGAGAAAGATGGTGATTCAAGCCCAGGACCGAGTGGCTCTCAATAGCAGCTTTTCCCACTGCTGGGCATCTCCCATGCCTGAAGCCAAGTGACGCTTTCCTGCCTAGAGGTGGGTCTACAACCTCAGTTTCACAAGCCTCGTTCACAAGCCAATGGAGGGGGTGTAAACAGTCATTCGCATCAGCAATGCCAGCATGTCCAAAAGGGCCTACTATGTGAAAAAATAAAGGCACAGAAAAAATACCTAAAGGAAACATGCTACAATGTTACTGCAATCGTCACTGGCAAGTAGATGATGGGTGAAATCTTATTTTCTTATTCCTGCTTTTTGTATTTTCCAATGTATACTTTAATAATCATAAAAATGTAACAAAACAGGGAAGTGGCTGTGGCTCAATCAGTAGGGCTCCCATTTACCATATGGGAGGACCCAGGTTCGGTTCCCGGGGCCTCCTGGTGAAGGCAGGCCCACCCACACGGCGTGGTTAGCTGACCCAGCGAGCGCAAGCAGCAAGGGGGGGATAAATGAATAAATAAATAAAATCTTTAAAAAAAAAAAAAAAAAATGTAACAAAACATTATTTAAAAAAAAAATAGACTAAATCTTCTTCCTCATACTACATCTATTTCCAGATACAAGCAGCAGGTACTTAATATGGGAGCTCAGTACTTTCTGCATGGTTTTTCTGTAAACATAAAACTGTTCTAAAACAAATCAATAAATAAAAGATGAATAAAGAGAAAGAAAATGACTAGAAAGAAATAATCAAAATGTTAAGCAATCTGTCTTGTCTTAGGATATGGAGCTGTGAATTACTTTTTTCTTCTCTCCACTGCTCTTTATTTTTAAAAATTTTTTTCACCTTTTATTTTTGTTTTTAAAAAGTTTTAAATTTCCAGTCCCCTTTATTTTTCAAAGTTTCTCTGATATTACCTTTTTTTTAGTGTGTTTTTTTAAATATACTTTTTAATTTTATGATATTACTTTTATCACTGAGATAAAATTAGGTTTGTATTAGGAAAAAAAAAAGTACTACTCAGTCCCTCCCAATGCTAACTTCTTTTTCTTCGTGAAGATCTTTTCTTTAGACTGGGTCTTCAGCAGAGTCGCTAAGGCTAGGAGGGATGGGTACTGGGGGAGTCTGTTTACTGAGGCACCCAGGGGTGGTGGCGTGTCAGAGCCGCAGGACTTGCCTGCCTGAACATTTCCGGAAAGTCGTACACGTAAGTGGTCCCCAGGGACTGGGCCTGGAATCGCTTGGCCTGAAGCAGGTCCTTGGTGACGTAGGGAGTATTGATGAGCATCCCATGCTGGGGTCCTTGCTTGTTGCCAAAGGAGTGAAACATGATCTGGAGCAGAAAGAAAAACAGAGTGAGGAAGGCAGTTCCCTGACTCCCAGAGAACCGTGCCCTTGCCGATTTATTTCTACCTAGTTCTCATTGAAAAGGCAATGGGAGAAAGCAAAGCATGTTACGTCATGTAACGTAGTGGGCACTTAGGTTAGCTGATATTCTCCTCTCTGCCACGGAGGGCTACCAGAACAAGGAGGGATGGTGCAAGATGTTGAAACAGAGCTCCAAATACATAACTGTCATCTTATAAACACCAAAAAAAAAAGAGGGCATGTGAAAACCAGTGAAAGGCAAATAAGGTCTGTATTTGAATTAATAGTACCGTACCAATGTCAATGTCCTGGTTTTGATAATGTGCTCTGGTTATGTAAGATGCTATCACTGGAGGAAGCTGGGTGGAGAGTATGCAGGAACCTCTGCACTATTTTCCCTTTTTTGCCTCCATACTATTTTTGCAACTTCTTGGGAGTCTTAAATTATATCAAAATAAAAAGTTAAAATATAGATAGATACAGAGAAGTAGAGAGATAGATGATGATAGATAGATAGATAAAATGGTAATCAATAGGATATTTGATCCACTTTACAAATGTTTATTCTAAAACATGGTTGGAGAAAATATCTATTTCCCTAAGGGAACCAATCGAGGTGCTACATTAAAATCAACCACAGGGGAAGTGGATGTGATTCAAACAGCTGAGCCTGCCTACCACATGGGAGGTCCCGGGTTCAGGTCCCAGTACCTCCTAAAGAAGATGAGCAAGACAGCAAGCTGATGCAACGGGCTGGCGCGGTGAGCTGATGCAACAAAATGATGCAATGAGATAACGCAATGAGGAAACACTATGAGAGACACAACAAGCAGAGAGCAGAAGTGGCTCAAGCAATTGGGCACCTCCCTCCCACATGGGAGGTCCCGGGTTTGGTTCCCTGTGCCTGCTAAAGAGAAGACAAGCAGATGCAGAGAGCACACAACGAACAGAGAGAGCAGACAGCAAGCGCAAACAACGGGGTAGGGGGAGATAAATAAATCTTTGGAAAAAAAAAATCAAACACAGTACTCCACGTCTTAGCCCAAATACGGCCCTAGAATTGATTAAACTTTAGAGGATTCATTCTCCTTCCTAGACAACCAGAATTCAGAAGTTAACACATTTATCATAAATCTAAGAGGGACTACCCCGCAACCCAGCATGGCAAGGCAAAGCAGCCCTTGAATGTCATTTTTATCTCTGTCTCCATCTTCCACACAGCCTGACTCTGCTCTGACAAGCCCTTGGTGGCCCAGTCTGGCCAACCTTACATTTCCAGATCTGGGGTCGGACACTTCTTTGTAGAGGCTGATGTCCAGGTAATAGCCTGACTCGTTGGTGATGAAAAGGCGGATGGGAACAGCTCTGCCGGTGGTGGATTGGCGGATATTGATCTTGACCTCAGCCTGCAGCACGCGAAGTTTCCAACACCGGCTGCCGTAGCGCATAACCATGGAGCGAACCGACTCCTCGATCTGCCCAAAAACACAGGAATTCCAATGTGGCTCCAATCTCGGAGACCTTACCACACACCTGAAACCGTTCTAGCACCGATAACGGGACAATAAGATACTGAATGTAAGATGCGTGAAACCTAGTACATAGGCAGTGACTACTAGCTAACGACAAGCAAAGGCACCAAGCTAAGCTGCTGAACATTTAAAACTCACTATCCCATTTCACCCTCTTAATTACGCACAAGTCGGCATTTTTATCCCCCATTTTCAGAAGAGGAAACGGAGGCTGGTGATTGGCAGAGCTTGCACTCCTATGCTGTACCACCTTTATCGCTACATGCACCCCAAGCTAATGTGTTCTTTTTCTTCTGGGACTTACGGGGACTGGCAGAATCACCACCATAAAAACCTGCCTGCACATGGAGAACATCTCAGCCACAAGCCCCAGGTTCTCACCCCCGCCCACCCACATGCAGTCCCCAACGGAGCCTGGAACCAGGAAGAGGACAACATTTTGTTTTGCAAGCCATGTGGGGAATCCGTATCACCCCTAAAGCGAAGCACGCCCGTGCACGGTGAACTTCAAAACAGGGATGGTCCTAAAGTGGTGGCTAAAATACGGCTCTGGGACCAAACGATGGAAAGCTCGTTATCCTCCTGTGGAAACTGAGGCTCAAACTCAGACATATTCTTCCTAGAACTTCGAGGAGACAATATCCCAGCGTGGCAGGGCAGGAGGGGCCGCGGGCCCAGGAGGGTTAGCCGCTTGCCGGGTGAGGACGCCCACCTTGGAGGGGTCCATGATGACGGTGGGCACGAAGTTGAGGAAGATGTGGTTGCAGTCGGTGCGCACGCTCGTGTTGTTGAAGGCCACCTCCAGCTCGTCCATGGCCTCCAGGAGCAGCCGCTCGCCCTCATTCTGCAGGTACTCGAAGGACGCTTCCTGCCAAGGGTGGGAGGGGTGGCGGCTGAGGGGAGGGGGCAGGGCCTGCTCCCCACTGGCCAGAACTCAGCCTTGGAGATGCTGGGGGTGGGAGGAGCTCCAAAGAGGGTGCCGAGTGGGAACGGCAGCCCTGTTTCCAGAGGCGAGGGGAAGAAAAAGCTGCCTAGGTGTTCGTGGCAGCAAAACGCTGAGACTGGCTTAACGTCCCATCAACAGGGGATTAGTGGGGGGGAAATTACACATGGTACGTCCATGCAAGGAAAGGCAAGGCCGGTGTCCAAAAGGATGCTGTGAATCATGATTCACTGACGGGGAAAGAGACCTGCTCTTCTATCCATATTGGACGGAGTGTTCCCCCCGATCCCAGTTTCTCTTCTGTCTGTCTTATTCTTTCTTTCTCATCCATGGCACCGTTTTCACGGGCCCAGGTCCTGACCGGCAACATATGGCCGTGAAAACGGTGCCGCGGATGAGAAAGAAAGAATAAGACAAGAAGAGAAGAGAGACTGGGATCAGGGGACTCTCCATCTGATATTGATAGAAGAGAGACTGCCTGGTCCGAGACAGCAGATCCTACGTGACCTGATCCTCCGGGCTGCTGTCCCTAACAGGAGACCTACAGCTCTGATGTGGAGTTACGTCTGGCAGGGTCCACTAACCTGGACCCTGGCCTCGGTGGCAGCACTGTGAGTCTTTTTACTTTACTTTAAAAGTGGTTTTCAGTATTGTTTGAAATGTTAATTTTGATAAAATTAAAAAATATATAGCACAAAAAAAAAAATGTTCAGTGTGATGTGAGAAACAATGAAAAATGATCTCGGGGTGGAAATACCTAAGACTGGGCTTGAATGAATATAGAAAGTTGTAGAAGATATCATAGAAGGCAGCATTAGGTAAGGGAATGTGTTTGGTAAAGGTGAAATTTGTCTTGAGATGGTACGTGCTTATGGTTAATTATAAGAAGTTTGTAAAAGCATTGTTTAAACTGTAATATTTAAATGGCTAATTCCAGGAAGCCATTATTAAATAGAAACTGAATTGATGTTGATAACAAAAAGTAACTTCATAACAGGGAAACCTGTCAGAGGCCACCTCCATCTGCATATTAAAGTGGTGGTAGGGGGAAGATAATCTTGATCCCACTGGGAATCTTAGGTTTTCATAATGTAATGGAGAAAGTAGTTTTCCCTATACTGCTAAAATACAATACCTGTTAATCAATGTAATCATGGTAAAGATGTAAAAGTGAAAAGTAAAGTAATAAAATAGTTAAGTTCATTTGATATGTTATAAGTTGAATGAAAGGTGTTTAGAAACTGTTATAAATTTAAAAGAAGTTTTCTAACCTTCTGTTAACCAAAGTTGTATGGGTAAAATATTCATAGGAATACTTAAAAATTGTATAAACTTCCTAGAGACTTAATAATGTTTATTATATAATGTTTATTATAATACTGTTATAATATTAAATAATAGTATAATGTGGTTAAAAAAAATAATCACTCCCTCAACCATAAAATACAATAAATCCTTCTAATGAGCCAGTATCTTTCTATCATCTCATGCAAAAAAAATCCAAGTAACAGGAGAAATGGAAGCTCTTGCCATCAGCTGGGATGTAATAACATGTCTCCTTCCCTCCCTGCCTCCCCCAGACTGGGATGTCACAAGGGCAGGAGGGCAGGACACTGTGTGTCCAGTGCAGCCCCATCCCCAGTGTCCAGCCAGGGCCCAGGGACTCAATGAATGACAGGACAGTGCAGGAGCCAGGGGCTCAGAGAGACGCGCCTGTGACATTTTACCTTTGTAATCAGGTCCGAGTGCCTGATGATGGCTCGGATGAAGAACCTGTGGTCCGTCACCTCCGCCCCCTCCTTCACCTTAGCAGCGCCCAGGTAGAGATGCATCTTGTGGTTGGCGCAGGGCACAGCAGTCAGGTCGAAGTTCCGCATACGGCTGAGCTCCAGCTGGAAGGCCAGGGCGGGCTCCAAGTGGCGGTAAATGCGATCTTCTGCAAACTGCAGGCCGACCAGAGAGAGAAGTCAGACACAAACACACACACACACGCAGAGTTTGACACCGGCGGCGTGCTCCTGCCTGGTCCACGCCGGGTCCTGCAGACCCCTGGCGTTCCTGGATTTAGTTCTCATCGTGTCTGCTACTCAAGGGCTCAAGAGATCGGGAACGCGGCTAAGCCAGAGGAGAGCTGCAAGCGCTGTGAGCCTGGGGTGCTGGTGTGCGCCTCTCAGCTCGCGGGTGGGCCTGGCTGGTCCTTGGCAAATGCCAGGACGAACAGGCTGTTCTCTGTGTCACAGTGTACACAGTTCTCAAGAAGTCTCTAAAGCTTGTTTTCTTTGTGACCACCCACCTCCACCACAAAAGGAAGCAACTGGCTGTGCTGGAGACAGAACCTTAAAGGAAGGATCTAAAGGAGGGATGGTTCTTAGCTAGGAAAGGTGGAGCTTTGGATAAATTAAAATCCAAAATGCTGACTATGGTGGAGTCAAGGCCCATGTGTTGGGAATGTTTTAGGCTGACAGCCCGTACAATTTCCCAACACGGCTATTGTGGCATAAACGCCCCCGTGGACAATGCTAATGGAATGGGCACGGCTGCGTCCCAAGGAAACTCCATTTACAAAAGCAGGCGGCCAGCCCACAGGCCGTAACTTGCTAACCACTGTTTCAGAAGAACGTGAGAGAAGGAGATTGGTAAAGCCGTCTTACGGAGTACACCAGCGCGTTTAAGAGTTATCCAAGGTAGAGAGAACCCTGCGGTGAAGGTTGAAAGGACAGGGAACTTGGGGTGCGAGTTCTGCACTCAAAACCCAGGGCGCTCGTTGGAAACGCAATCCCAGGGGAAGGCTGAAGTCTACATAAAAGTCTCCCTGATCCAGAATCCGGGGATGCCTTCCGGACCGGAGGCTCTATTTGTCGTGAATCTCAAAGACGCCAGGGAAGAGAGAATAACGTCATCGCTTTGGGTCATACCTCATCTCTTGCTCTGAATGTGAAAAACTTGGGAAATTCTTTCTGCAAAAAGAAATCCATACAAAAGGCAATTAAATCAAGCAAGGCTCATTTCAATATCTGTACACTTTTTTTGTGATTTTTAACAATAACCCCAGTGTACTTCCAGAATGAATCATCTGGGGTGTCTTCTCTTTGGTTGATCTCTTCTAGACCAATTGGCAAAATAAAAATCAATCAGCAGAGAGTCTTGGGAAATGGAAAACAGTCATAAAGATGAACTGTGAATTGAACTGACCTCTTGGGCAATCAGGAATGTGATTCTTCGGAGTCCACAATCCACAAGGATGTTTTTCTGCATTAAAAATCAAAGACACAAAGGAATGTTATTTGGCCATAAAAAGGAATAATGTACTAATATATGCTACAATCCAGATGAATCTTGAAAACCTTATGCTAAGTGAAAGAACCCAGTCACAAAATGCCACATATAGTATGATTCTGTTTATATGAAATGCCCAGAACAAGGAAACCCATAGAGACTGAAAACAGATTAGCAGGTGCCAAGGGCCAAGGATAGGGGAGAAGGGGCAGTGACTGCTAATGGGTCTGGGATTTTTGCGGGGTCATGAAAATGTTCAAAAATCGATTGAGATTTTTACACAACTCTTTGAATATATTAAAAAACCACTGAATGGGAGAATTATAAATAGGTGAACTGTATAGTATGTGAAGTATATCTCAATAAAACTGTTACCGAAAAAAAAAAGAAGTTGAGCAAAAGAGCACAAACTGTGTGATTCTACCTGTATAAAATGCAAGAACAAACTGATCTGTATTGTAGAGGTCAGGAGAGTGGTTGGTTATCCTTAGGGGCCAGTAGTGACTGGCAGGGGACACCTGAGGGGCTCGGGGAGCTGGGGATGCTCCATTTCTTGATCTGAGTGCAGTTACGCTTGTGTGTTCACTTTGTGAAAGCTCATTAAGCTAAACATTCGTGCTTTGTGCAATTTTCTGTAATGCTAGACTTCGATAAAAAATGTACCTGAAGGGGGAAACATCAAATACTATAGAGTTTTTTATGGTCCTTCCAGAGGTTACACTTATGCACGTCTCAGGCAGATCTCACTGACTGCCACTGTGAACAAAGCCTCAAATAGGGGTGCTCCTGAGGACTCCAGAGCCATCCTGACACAACAGGCAAGCACACAATCCCATGAAATCAGCACCCTGCTGGTGGGCGTTACCTTGGAATATATGACAACCTATTTCCCCAGTGTAAATAACAGTTAAGACTCATCTATAAATTTCCCTACACATGATTCTTCTACCCCTTTTGTTTGAACCTATAATTAGCACGATAACCATTAAATACATGTCTCAGAGACTTAAATCTTCATTCTCTTCATAAGCCGGTTGAGCCCCGAATCTGCTTCAGCAGAGTTGCAGCCAAAACCTACTCTACAGTTCATTGGACTCACCCAAGACAACGAACTAAATGATGATGATGGACAACTCTCATCCCAAAAACTGCAGGCAAAACAGCTCCTTCCATTTGCCCCATAAGATCCAAGCCCCCTCGCAATCTGAGGCAGAGTGGGCATCACTATCCCAAAATCCTCAAGGTTGAGGAATGAATAAACTTAAGGGGGGAATGCAGCCATGGACAAAGTAAATTTATTAATACTGTAGTAATGGAAGAACATGTAACATTGATATAAAGACAGTGGTTACCAGAGGTTCTAAGGGGAGGGAGAAAGAAGACTAGGTGGAACACAGAGCATTTTTAGGGCATTGGAATTAAATGCAAACCACAATGTTAATTATAGATCTTGGTTAGTAGCAATGCTTCAATATTTATTCATCAATTGTCACAAATGTACCACACAATTGTAAGATGTTATTAATAAGGGAAGCTGTGAGGGGGCGGGAGGGGTGGTATATATGGAAATCCCTTATACTTGCAATGTAATTTCTGCAATCTAAAACCTCTTTGAAAGTAAAATTTATTATATTAAAAAAAGACTGGGAAGCGGCTGTGGCTCAATCAGTGGGGCTCCCATTTGCCATATGGGAGGCCCCGGGTTCAGTTCCCGGGGCCTCCTGGTGGAGGCAGGCCCGCCCGCATGGCGTGGTTAGCTGACCCAGTGAGCACAAGCAGCAAGGGGGGGATAAATGAATAAATAAATAAAATCTTTAAAAAAAAAAAAAAAAAGACTTAACAATAAAAAATGTACCTGAAAAAAGTATGAAACTATTTTCAGTTGCTCTCTAAAGGAAATACTGTTTTACACACTTACATGGGGAAAGAAAAACAAAAAACAGAGAACAAGAAAACGAGGTTGTTGCCTGATTTGTCAATAACGTAAAGAAAATTATTAGGGGAAACAGATTCTTTACCTATTTCAGAAAGAGGTAAATACACAGGCACGAGAGAACCCATATTAGAATGCAGGTCAGAGAGTGGGACAAATTGCAAAATGGAAAAGATTCCAATGTGGGAAAATCAGTTATTAAGAAACTGATGACTGGCTGTCAGCTAAGAGTGTGTGTCAACGTGTGCATGTGTGTGCATGTGCGTGAATGTGTACAACTGTGTGAATGTGTGTATGTGTATGTGCACGTGTCTGTGTGTGTGTGTGAATGGCTACATACATATATGCTGCGTGTGAAAGTTTAAATAACATAGAAATATATAACTTGGGGGAAAAAGTGGGGAGTGAGTGTAGCTCAGTGGCTGATTGCCTGCTTCCCACATACGAGGCCCCTGGTACCTCCTAAAATAAAAAAATGCTCCCCTTTCCCCCAATGGATATAAATTCCTTCTAGTTCTTCTCTCTGTGGGATTTTACATATTCTCTATTTGCACGTACAGAGATATACACATTTACTCTCTCTTATAGCTCACAGGCCTCCTTCCAGGTCAGTACCTCGAGGCACCCCTGGCATGGCTGCTGCATCTGTGCTGCAGCAATTCTCACTTTCCACGGGTGACTCTGACACCCCTCCTCTCGGGGGGAGAGCCACCAAGCCTCCTGCGCTCCATTTGACTTGGTGAGAGGGGCAGGCAAACTCCCGCCCTGCTCAAATGTCGCCTCATCGGCAGTCAGGTGCAAGACTAAAAACTCAGTAAGGATGTCAACCATGTCACGTAGAAACAGGCTGGATGGAAAGAGACCAACATTTTAACAGTAGCTGCCTCTGGCTGGTGGGCCTATGGGTTTTGTTTGAAAACTTACTTTTCAGATTTATCTGTACCTTAAACGTTTTCTACAATGAGCACTGTTACTTTGTTAATCAAGAAAAGGTGAAGGAAATTTCTAAAAATAATGTCCCAAAGTTTCTGCAGTATCATCCTTGACTCAGCATCATTCACCCAGCATCTCCTCTCTCATCTATGAAGCACCACGCCAAGTCCTCTGACAGACACCAAGCCAAAGGGAGGTGAGAGGTGCCCCTTCTACCAGGATAACACAGGGAATAAAACACATATACAGATGAACAGAAACTGAAATTTCCCAAGTGTTCCTTAAGTTACAGGCAAGTCAGGGAGGGTAAAGAACTAACAGCCAGACAGTGAGCCTACAGATTTGATGACTCCATGTGTTAAGAAGTTCATCAAGTCATTTTACAGATGGGAAAACCATGGATCAGAGAGGTTAAGTGACCTGCCCAAGGTCACACAGGTGAACCACCCCTGCTCTCCCTGCTGCTCCATTTAATCATTTCATCACTGCAACACCCTGGGAGAGAGGAACGCTGTCCCGGGTTACTGGTGAAGAAGCCGAGGCTCTGCCACGTTCAGCTATTTCT
The DNA here is from genome assembly GCA_026826555.1 of Tolypeutes matacus. NCBI lineage: Eukaryota > Metazoa > Chordata > Mammalia > Cingulata > Chlamyphoridae > Tolypeutes > Tolypeutes matacus. Next base: position 1,331,210 of record JAKSZT010053817.1, on the reverse strand, counting down.
GCCCGAGGCCACCGGCTCTGAGAGCAGGGCTAGGGTTGGAAGCCAGGTCTGCGTCTCTCTCTGAAGCCTCCCCGACACCACTCTGGGTGGCCGGACACCTTGCCAAGATGGTCCCTGCCTCCTCCTTCTCCAGGGACCCTCCACCGCCCACTACCCCCAAAACCAGGGGCATGCCCAGATTACCCTGGACTGCACAAAAGCCCGGAAAATGGGCACCAGCTCCTCGTCCTCCAGGTGCTCTGCAGACTGGATGGCCACGTTTAGGATGTGGATCGGCTCTTCCCGGAGGCTCTAAGGGAGGAAAATAAGGGCCAGAGTCCTGGCACACCCGCCCCACGGGCTTGCCCCCCGGGCCCTGACGCTTACTTTGCAGTCATCATCGGCATACAGGGAGGTCCGGGGCTTGCTGAAGAGGGGGGTGTCCCTGGGCACGTTGGCAAAGCAGGAGACGACTTCGTCAAAGTTCCTGGGGGCACCGGGCAGAGGAGGCGAGGTCAGGAGTGGGTCAAGCTTTCAGGCCAGGCTGCTGGCCACGGGGCCCATTTTGCTCTGATTTCATCCAGTTCTGTGCTACCTCAGTTGGTTTCTTGACTAGGCAAAAGGTACCACTGCTGGGATCTTTCCCAAAACGGATGAATGGACCTCCGTGAGCTGTGACTGCGAGTCATTCTTTGGGGGCATCTGCCAGGCTGGAGTTCAACCCCGGCCTCCCCCTTTCACTGCCTGTGAGACCCGAGAAAACACCCCTCGCTGATCTGGGTCAGATGAGGATAATAAGAATAAGCCCTGGGAAGCGGATAAAGCTCAAGCAGTTGAGCACCTGCTTCTCATAAACAAGGTCCCAAGTTTGATCCCCGGTACCTCCTAAAAACAAAATAAACAAACAAACAAATGAAAAAACCAACTCGGGGGAGCCCATGTGGCTCAGTGGTTGTTGAGCACTGGCTTCCCACATACGAGGTCCCAGGTTCAATCCCCAGCCCCAGTACCTCAAAAAAAAAGAAAAAAAAGAATCATCCCTGTACCTCGTAAAGCCATTATGAAGATTCCACAAGATAATCCAAGGGTGTGGATAATCCGACACACAGTAACAGGTTGAAAAAGCCAATGATAATAGTGCTGACACTAGTGTTTACAGAGTACATTTTTACACATTAGTTACAGCTTATATATAATAGTTCACATATATTAACACTTAATTTTCATAGCAACCCCAAGAAGTAGGTCTTGCCCTTATGCCCATTTTACAGAGGAGGAAACTGAGGTACAGAGAGGTGAATTAGTTTGCTCAGGGTCTCACGGTCAGGAAGCAGAGCCAGGGTTTAAACGCAGGCAGGCCAATGCCGAAGCCCACGCACATGCCACGAGGCTATTATTATTCTGTTATTATCAACTCACTGTGCAAAGTGTCTGGGCCTCCCCGACCCCCATTATCGGGGAAGCTCTGGGTACCTGGTGAAGTCCTCAAATCTCCGGAAGGCGACCATGGCCCCCATCCGCTGGCACAGGGGAGAGAAGCCGCTGTCCATGAAGAGCTCTGTGCTGTGCCTCAGCAGGTCGGGGTTGGAGATGCTGACGGGCACGGCCATCCTGTGGGGTGATGGGAAGTGGGACTCCAAATGTGGGAGACACTGAGGTGGGGGCTGGGGGCTGAGGATGCTCACCTGATTCCTCAGGACCCCACAGAGAGTAAGAGCTCGATAAGGGAATGAATGAATGAGTGAATGAATGAATGAATGAATGACACATGCAAGTAATCCAGTCCCAACCCGGTCCCAAGATAAATCCAAAGTGGTGGACTTAGACACACAGAGAATGAATACTCAGTGCCAATTTCGGCTGCAGAGGCCCATTCCCAGGCAGCCGGGAAGGCAGAGGCAGGCAGGCTTGGTCCCGAGGGACACCTTAGCCTCTGCTCCAATCCTCCATCAGACCTGCTCTCAGAACTGGGGCAGAAAGCACAATGGGCCCCGTGGCCAGCAGCCTGTTAGATGGTCACTGCTCCCAGGGCTGGCCGCTCACCAGGAGCCTGACATCAGACTCGGGCCCTGGAATCAGGTGAAGGGGGAGCTATCATCAGACGGTATGCAGAAAATAAACCAAGCAGGCCTGAGGCTGCCCTCCTCAGAAAGGCCTGTGTGTAAGGCCGGCCGTTGGCTGGAGTCTGGGAACTTGGATTTGGGGAGGTTTCCCACCATTCCAAGTGGTTTGCTGTACCTAAGCTGTTTGCACCAACATGCTTTATGCTGCACACCTGCCTTCCTTCTGGGAGCAGCCCCAGTAAAAACCCTGGGCACCGAGTCTCTAACAAGCTGGTGGCGTTTTGCATGTGTTGTTACAATTTGCTGCCGAGGGGATCAGATGCATCCCGTCTGACTCCAATGGGAGAGGACTCTGGGGAGCCGGTGCCTGATTTCCTCTGGACTTGGCCCTCCGCATACTTTGTCCCTCTGCTGATTTTATTTTATATCCTTTCACTGCAATAAATCAGAGCTGTGAGTTCTCCTAGAGAATCATCACACTCGCGGGTGGTCTCGGGGACCCTGACACAGGTGGGGTGGAGCCTGTGTGTCTGCGCTGCCGTCAGGTTCTCTGGAAATCATTACACCCAGGACCCTGCTCTCAGACAGCCGAATCCAGAGGTTAGTCAGGCAGCGTGGGCTGAATTCAGCCCACAGACTGTTTAGTTCAGGCCATGCGACATTTTAACATTTTCGGGTATATTAATTAGTTGCCCGTATTGAAAAATCAAAGGCTTTCAATTTTTTTTAACTCCAGAAAAAAATGGAAAGGTCTGGCATGGCTGGGCCTGCTTTCCTGCAGAGCAACAATGAGCCAGAGCTGAGAACAGCAGCCCCTTGGGGTGGGGGTAGGGGGTGGGGGGGAAGTCTCTACTCCCTACCACCGGGCTGTGCTCACAGACCCTCGAGCCCTGGAGGAGCTTGTGAGCCTGTGGCCAGCACAAGGCCCACCGGCCTCGCGTCCACCCTCCCTCTGCTCCCCGCAATTCAAGTCTCAATCTCCTGGATCACAGATGTTGAGGGCCAGGCCAGGTGCTCCTGGGAGGTGAGACTCCATCCTCACAGCCCTTCTGGGAGGCCTCCAGGAGCTGGAGGGGTGGGGCCTCCCCTGAGGCCGATATTTCCAGCCACAAGCAAAAGTGAGGCCCCTCGCCAGCGGGAGGATCCCTCTGGGGACCTCGATTCCCCTCTGGGACAGAACAGGACCCTGGGCCACACTGAAGGTCACAACCAATAACCTGGACACACACGGAGGCTCTTCTTAAGAAATAGTGCTCAGCCCGCAGCCTCCACCTGGTGAACTGCCACGACATGGAACTCAAGAGGGAAAAGAAAGAATTCCTTCTTGGGTGCCAGTAAAAGCTCCAAATTTCTGGGACCACACCTCTCACATTCCCCCAAATCATTCCAGACTGCAAGTCCCCTTTCCTTTTAACTGGGTAAAATGTCATAATCCTTTTTATGTTTTGTTTTTTTATGAAATAAGGGTAAAAATTAATGTAATTATGAAGGAAGGTGCCTCATGGGTGGAAGCACTTCTTTTCTTCACCCATTAAAGAACAACACCTTCCGAAAGGAGGAGAAAGTCACAAGAGACCAGAGAAATCCCTGCTTCAAGAAAGCACAAAACCTGATGCCCAGATAGACACAAGAACTGATCAACTGAACCCCCAGATCACAACGAGACCGTTCTAGCCACAAGCCAGGTCTTCAGGAACCCCCATGAGAACAAGAAACAGGCAGATGGGGAAGAGTGAAAGAGAACCCTCCAAATCCCTGGAGACAAAATTGCTGTAGCAGGTGCTGCACTCTACCTGACCATAGAAGGGGACTTTGGGCCCTGAAATAAGATAGATCAAAAAAGAGAAGGTGAGTGAGCAGCATGGACACACCAAAATGTCCCTCCTCGAGGTCCCCTAAACCACCGCTCCGGGACCCCAGGCTGCTATGGAAAGGCCAAAAAGTATGACCCTGCAGCTGGTTCCTGGGGGGCCCCTCAGATGCTGCAGAGAGAGCTCTAAGCTGAGAGTGAGCCCCAGGCTCAAATTCCAACTCCGCATTAATGAGCATAACTAGTTGAAGTAGAATGGGGATGCGAATGCATTTTTGGCAAACAGATGTGAGGCTGAATGAGACAGAGCTTGGGTGCACTCAGTAGTAGAGCTGACCCACGGCAAGCCAGTGGCAGCTGTGACAGTCGCAGTGCTTGCTAATATCCCTCCACTACACACGGGCCTCATCTCGTTTAGTCTTCACAGTGGTCCGAGGCAGCGCTGTCCAACAGAACGTTCCACGATATGGCAGTCACGAGCCACATGGGGCTGCTGAGCACTTAGATCGTGGCCGGTGTGACTGAGAAAATGACCTTTAAATTTTATCTCATGTTCATTTGTTTAATCAAAAGAGCTGCACGTGGGTAGTGGCTGCCACGCCGACAGTGCAGGTCACGGAGGCAGCCCTGGATTAGCTCCCTTTGATGGAGGAGATTTGGGGAGATCACACAGGGGCCAAGAAGGGTTCCTGATGCCTTCCCAGCATTGTTCCCAGACATGCTTGGGGGGTCCTTCCAGAGTTAAGATCACAGAGGTCCGGGAGAAGAGACACACTTCTCTGGGAACCTACCTGTTTGGATGGGAGGAAGGCAGCATGAACTGGAATTCCACCACGCAGGTGCCGTCTGGGAGCTGCCGGTGCTGCAAGCTATTCAGCTCATAGGCAATGTAGCCCCTTCGCACGTACACCTGCGGCAAAGCACAGTGGACATTCGTTCAGGTGGCATGAACGGCGTCTGCAAAGCCTGAGGACACTGAAGCTGAAAGGGTACCTGAAATGCTCTCAAAACAGTCGTTAAGAACAAATTCATTCACGTCTCGGGATGTTACTTAGTTATGCAAAATCTACTCCCTGAACTTCAGAGCAGGGATTGGAGTAAGTGGTAAGGGTTGGTAAGCCCCTGTAGGGCCTGGTGGTAAATAGCAAGCTACACAGTCTCTGGCACAACTACTCAATTCTGCTGCCGTGGCAGGGAAGCAGCTGTAGACAACACAGAAACGAATGGGCATGGCTGTGTTCCAATAAAACTTTATTTACAAAAACAGGCGGTGGACGCATTTGGCCTGTGGGCTGCCATTTGCTGACCCCAGTTCTAAAGCAGTGCTGTCTAATAGAAATGTAACACGAGCTGCATCTGTCATTTAAAGTTTTTCTAGGAGCCATTTTTAAAAGAACAAAAAGAAAAAGAAAAAGAAAATGTTAATATATTTTATCTCCCCCAAAATATTATCATTTCAATATGTACACAATATAAGTAAACCACTGAGATGTTTTACATTCATTTTTTTTTTCCAGACTAAGTCTTTGGAAGCCAGTATGTATTTAACTTACAATAGAGATCTCAAGTCAAACTGGCCGCAGTGCAGGTACTCAAGAGCCACATGTAGCCAGCCGGTGGCTGCCAAAGGACAGTACAGGTCTAGAGTTTAAGCACTGGAAGTTTACTAACTGAATGGGGACTATGGGGAATGGGCAGGAGGGTGTTAGTACAGCAGGCCTCGCTGCCATCCTTTGACAAGCCTGCCTGCAAGGCTGGCCCTTGGCTGGGCTCTGGGAACTTGGGTTTTAGGGGGATTTCCATCATTCTCTGAAAAGAACGGCTCACTGTACTTAAAGTGTTTGTGTAAACAACAGTCTCCTTCCTGGAGTATGGAATTGTGGTATGTGCTAGGCCCCAGTAAAAAGCCTGGGCACTGGGTCTCCAATAAACTGGTGGACAACATTTTGAACGAGTGGACACAGCTTGTTGCTGGAGGGATTAAGAGCGTCCATTGTGGATCCACTGGGAAAGGACTCTGGGAAGCTAGCACCTGATCTCCTGCGGACTTTACTCCATGCGGCTTTTCCCCTTTGCCGATTTGGCTGTTTGTCCTTTCGCTATAATGAATCAGAGCTGTGAGTACAACTATACTTTGAGTTCTGTTGAGTCCTCCTAAGGAATCAGTGAATGTGGGGGTGGTTTTGGGAACCCCCAACGTGGGGACATTTCGAGCAAGGACAAAACTCTCCATGGGCCGAGTCAAAATCATACGTTCACAATGTTTGCCTTGAGTCATGAAGGAAGGATGGATTATGTTCAATAAATTTGCTGAAGAAAGCAAGAGAATGTGTAAACCATCCTAGAAAAACAGAAGACAATATGCTCTGTCATTTTAAAAACACACCATGATGAGCTGTCCTGGGTATCACTACTGGAGACAAAGAATGGGACCCCATAAGGACTCTTCCAGAGCTGAAACCACGGAAGGGGGAAAAACTGCAGGGCCAAGAGAACCAGTGGCTGTAGTTTGCCCCCAAGCCCAAAATTATCTCATGAAGACTCTTAGCCTTCTGGCATCAAGGCGGGTGACCCACAGGGTCTAAAAGATGGCAGAAGACAGAGTGGGGGATCCGCTGACCTAGACTCTGAACGCTGAGGATGAAGAAACGAGGAGAAACCATCAGCAACAATAATGATACAGGGAAAGACAGACAATTCAAAAACACAACATGTCAACTCGTGTTTCTAGAAAAGAGTCTCGAAAGAGCCCAGCAGATATGTTAGTTTCCTAAATCTATGATGTGGTCCATCACACCATCTCCCAGGAACTACATGGCCCCTGAAGCCAGGGTGTAAGACTGGAGTGGGAGCGAGGAAACCCCCCAGCTTGACTTTTGTCACCGATCTCGCCCTGCTCTGCCCCTGTCATATGAGGCAGTCAGGCTAAGTGGTTGCCCAGGCACTTCCAGCTCTTGTAGTTCCAAGTCCTTCGAAGGTATTTAATGCAGTGAGTCTGGAAGTTTGACCAAGGGGCCTCGGGCTTGGCTCTTAGCACTTCAGTGTGCCCCATCTGGGCCTGGCTGGAATGACGGACAAGAGTACAGAGGTACCTAGCGAGGACGCTGGAGTAAGACAGACCTAGTCTGATGCTGGTCCTGCCTCTGCCTAGCTGTGCAACCTGGAGCAAGTCACTTGACCTCTCTGAGCCTCAGTTCCCCCTCTGCAAAATGGGGACAGCAACAGTACCTACCCCATGGGGAGAAGTATAAGACCACGTTTGCAAGACGCTTGGCCCAGGGTCAGGGAGCGCTAGGGTGGACACGATTACGGTCACAGTGGTTCCAGGGGCCTCTCCTACTCACCTCCAAGGATGCCATGCAGACGACTTGGTTGGTGTGATAGAAAAAAGTGGGCAGGACGTCAAATATGGTCGTTTCTGAAAGTATTAATTTCTACAGGAAATAGAGGAAAAAAAGGGGTAAAATGTTAACAAGTTTTAACCAATAGTTGAGTGGGAGGGAGTGGAGCAAAGAGGAGGTCAGGGGCGGCGCTATCGTTAAATGCTGCGACGCTGAAGCGCACGTGCTTCCTTCCCTCCTTCAGTTCCGCGGGAGGCTGGAAAGAGGAGGAAGCTATCCAGGTGGCCGCACTCGGGGCTCCCCGGGAGCTTGTCAGTGAGCACCAGTGTCAGGGGTGCCTGGGAAGAGGAGCCTGGTGACCCTATCACACCTGAAGTTCGGGATCACACCTGCAGCAGAGCCCTCACGGACACGCCCTCCACCTTCAGCGCTACTCTCCAGGCCACCTCCCCCAGAAGCCTCCCAACGCCCACCATCAGCAGCCCCCGCCACCAGGACTGAACTGCCCACTCCACGACGGGGCCCCGCACTGGCTGCAGGGACCTCGAGGGCATGGGGAGCCCATCTCACCCCAGGCCCCACTTGGGCCACCGCGTGTGCTCGGGGAAGGTAGGAGGAAGGAGCTGCCTCACCTTGAGGTTCTCTGGGCAGAACTGGTGGCCGTACATGTCGATGGCAGACAGGAAAATGGACTCCACCTGGTTGTGTCTCAGCTCGTAGGAGGGGAGGTGGGAGGCAATCAGGACCTGTGGGGTGGACAGAGGGGCTGGGGAGCCAGTCTCAGGAGAGAGCACCACAGGCCAGGCCAGCAGGTCAGACACGGAGTGGGGGTCAGCGGTCAGCCAAGCAGCGTGGGGGAGGGGGCACACGAGGGGTGTTCCACACGAGGGAGCCGTGCTGGGAGGCATGCCCAGCAGTGGGGGCCTCGCGCATGGTTGGGGGGCTATCACATGTGGGGGGCACGTAAGGTGGGGCCACGTCCGCCTCCCTACCTGTCTTGCTCGGAGAGCCACCTTGCAGTGCTCACTTTTGCTCAGCTGAGTGAGCTCGTTGAGGATGGAGGTCAGCTCGTCCGATAGGGAAGGGTCTGGTCCACAAAGCTCATCCTTCGGGGGCCAAAAACAGAATTCTGAGTGGCTTTCCCTGCTGGACAGAAACCGGCCGGCGCGCAGCTCTGCCAGGGAGTGTGGCAGCCCCAGCAAACCAGGCAGCTGCTCGGCCTTCTGCCCGTACACCCATGTCCTTACCCCTCCCCACCGTGCATCCCCCATTCATCCATTCATCCATCCTGAAAACATGCCCTAAATGTCTAAGGGGAAGAAAAATACAACCAAGTCTCTGTATTACTAGGTGCCAGGCAAGAAGCTAGACCCTTTATGTACATTCCCTCAAAATTTCCCAACCTTCTGATTATAATGATTATAATGATTCCCATTTTGCAGATGAGGCAACTGAGGCTCAGAGAGGCGATATGGCTCGTGCCAAAGCCACCAAGCGTGTGCACGGCAAGAACCGGGATTCCGACCTGAGCCTAGGCCATCCCGGAGGCCTCTCCCTCTTATCCCCATCACTGCTGCCTCCTTTAGGGGTTTGCCACAGGAGTCAGGTACAAAGGTAAAGGCCACACGGGATGCCCCGGTGTGTGTGTGGGGGGTGAGCTGCGCTCTAGGAGCCCGGGGGGAGCATCCAGCAGCTGGTAAAGTCACAGGTGGCTTCTTGGGATCGGGAGTTGAAGCTTGCAGGGGAAGCGGGAAGGATGCTGCTTCCTTGTGTTCATCCTTGGCTTTTGAACGATGGACCTTTCTGCTGGGAACCGGGGCTGTGGGTGACTCGCCTGTGATCTCCTCTTATGCTCTGAACAAAAGAGGGGTTCGGAAGGAGCTCGGAGCAGGTGCTCCCTCAACACCCACCAAACACCAATGAAGGGTTGCCAGAAAAGGGGAGGCCTGAATAACGTGCCCCCCAGCCCCTGCACCAGCCGACTGTTCTGGAAGTCGTTAGGCCGGTAGGCTGGGGGCATTTCTTTTGCATGTTTCTCCATTTTCTTAATTATCTGCAATGAACATACACTGTTTTTATACCCATAAAAAAACTGTAACTGATTAATCCTTCATGCACATACACAAACACACAAGCACATCAGTGCTGATGAAATCACACATAAAATTTTTCTAAACCTTCTTTCCTTCCCAAATCCTGATTTTCTCCATGTCCTCAGGGGCAGGTGGCATTACTGTCCACCGTCACGCCAGGCTAGTGGCTCCGAGGACAGCACGGAACACAGGCACTGTCCCACCAGCCAGGCTAGTGGTTTTCTCAGAACTGAAAGAGCCCCGAGTAGTTTGTGGGAAGATTTTTAAGTCTGATCACTGCACACTAATGCATGGATCTGAAATTCTACTTTTCTGTCTTGGTAACTCTTATGAAGGGGTCTCATCTATATTTTTTAGTTGACAGTACAATGTTTTGTTTTCTTTGTTCTGTCATTAGCAAAGTCTTACAACCACTGAATTAAAGACAAAAAAAAAAAAAAAACATTTCAGAGTAATAATTTCATTACAGAGTCTTTGCTGAAAAACAACTAGGCACAAGGCACCAAACATGAGTAGCCAGGTGCAAAGAGGTCACCATTTTCCAGCAAACAAACCAAGAATACTGAGTGTTGCAGATGGGAAGTTTGATGTAATTATGAATTCCAAAAATATAATTGGATCATGCTTGTAAACTGATTTCTTTTTTTTTTTTTTAAAGATTTTATTTATTTATTCATTTATCCCCCCCTTGCTGCTTGTGCTCGCTGGGTCAGCTAACCACGCCATGCGGGCGGGCTTGCCTTCACCAGGAGGCCCCGGGAACCGAACCCGGGGCCTCCCATATGGTAAACGGGAGCCCTACTGATTGAGCCACAGCCGCTTCCCTAAACTGATTTCTTAATCTGGGCGTTGACTGGGCCACGTCATTAGGGCATCGAGCCCCACCCTTTTGGTGGGTGGGGAATCGAATATAAAAGGCAAGACAAAGAACAGAGTTGAAGCAGTCTTTTGAGAAGCAGTTTTGATGTTGGAGAGAAGACCCCTGGAGAAGAGAAGCAAGCCGTTCACCTGATCGTCTACAGCTGACCTTGTGGAGGAAACAGGAGCTAAGCCCGGAGAGAAATGCAGCCCCGGGAAGAGAGGAACCCCAGAAGCCTGAACCCTGACAAACACCGGCAGCTGTCTTGCTCTAACATGTGGCAATGGACCATGGTGAGAAAAGAAACTTAACGCTTTATGGCCTGGTATCTGTGGACTTCTACCCCCAAATAAATACCCTTTATGAAGACCAACCCATTTTTGGTATTTCACATTAGCACCCCTTTGGCTGACTAATACACTGAGGCTCATGTACAACACCCAAACCACACCTGATCGCAAAGATTTGGTCTCCCTCACCCAAGAGGCGCCAGGCAAGTGCCACAGTTCTCTACCCTGGGAGCCCATCCACCTGTCTTCCCCAGACTGTCCTCGGTCATACATGCTTTTTAGTAACTTCAAGTCCACGGGAGACTTGCCTTTGGCCAGCTGACTACATTACAGGTGTGCCTGGCTCTAAAAAAAACTAAAAAAATGTAAGCTTTAAGAAAGTTGATCAAAGAGAGGAACTTTTAAAAGGGCTGTTTTATTTTAGCGAAAGAATTCCCCAAAGAGTAAATAAATATCGCCTTGGGCACCAACATGTCCCCGTCCTGTCTGCACACTGCAATCACTTGGGGTGTCTCCCCACCAAGTTTAACATAGAAAAATTTCAAAGCTACAAAAAAATTTAAGATTAGTACACACAGATGCCCTATCCTAATCACCAAGATTCGCCAATTGTTAAAGCTCTTAACTGCATTCCCACATTTCTTTTTTCTAGTCAGCGTGCATTGCATGTGCACACATGCCTTTTCTTTTTATCAAAGTCAGCTACAGGAAGCATGAGCCTTCACCCCGGTTATTTCTTGTTTCTCTTGACAACAAGGACTTTCTTTTACCTAATTACAGAACCATTAAAACACTTGAGAACTTCAACATTAATCTATATTAATCTATAATCCATGATCAAATTTCCTACTGGAGACCTTTTAAACAAGTACCAACCCATAGGTCCCAGCCCCAGAAACCCTGCTCTAACTGACCATGGGTGGGACCTGGGCATCTGTATTTTCTAAACGCTCCTCAGGTGAGTCTCAGGAGCAGCCAGGATTTAAGAGCTCCTGCACTGGGAGATTTATTTATTTTTTAAGATTTTTTATTTATTTATTCATTTATCCCCCCCTTGCTGCCCGTGCTCACTGGGTCAGCCAACCACGCCGCGCGGGCGGGCCCGCCCTCACCAGGAGGCCCCGGGAACCGAACCCGGGGCCTCCCATATGGTAAACGGGAGCCCCACTGACTGAGCCACAGCCGCTTCCCACTGGGAGATTTAAAACATGTCTTCTTAACAAAAACATCAATATTTATTAACACATCTTGTTAGGGTGTTACCTGTCCTATAAAGCTGTGGCCCACAGCTTGATTTTGTAAATAAAGTTTTATTGGAACATGGCCACGCTCATTCATTTACATATCATCCATGGCTGCTTTCATGCAACCGCAGGGTTGAGTGATATGACAGAGATCCCACGGCCCTCAAAGCTACAACATTTAGCACTTACAGACTGGGTGACCTTGGGCAAGCAACTTCAGGTCTCTCCTCCTAAGGTTGCTGTGAGACTTGAATGAGTTAATATTTCTAAAGCACTTCAGGGGTGTCTAGCACACAATAAGCCAGTCACAATCGCCTCCAGGGGCCAGCCTACTAAGGCCATGGGCCAGTCCCCACCCACTACCTGTTTTTTTTTTTTTTTTAAATAAAATTTTATTGGAACACAGTCACTCCCATTCATTAAGGTATTGTCTATAGTGAGACATGGCAGAGTTGAGTAGCTGTGACAAAGCCCGTATGGCCCACAAAGTCTAAAATATTTACTCTCTGGTCCTTTCCAGAAAAAGTCTGCTGACCCCTGATCCACCCGGCTCCGGGTAAAGGGCACCCTGCCCTGCTTACGATCAACATGATCACCAGCTGGTTCTTCTTGGCCACCTGCGCATGGGAGAAGATGCAGTCCAGCACCTGGGACATGTCTGGCTTGAAGCGCTCCCTAAGGTTTATCACGCACTTGTCGTAGTGGGCTGTAGAGGGGGACACAGGGCGCACACAGGTAAGGCCTGGGCTTCCCCTCCCACCGCGTGGGTTTGGTGGTAGCGCTTGTGGCGGTGGCGCATCTTGCCTTGTTGAAAATGGTGCTCAACGTGAAGATATCTTCGCAGGAGATCCAACACCACCGCCTTCATATAACCACGGGTCCCGCTGCGGTATCTGGGGAGGAAGGGGACCCCGTGAATGCCCAGCTCCACTTCCTGGCGAGCCTGGACATCTTTAGCCAGGGCTTTTATGATTAACAAAAGGAGGAAGAAATGAATGAAGTATGAGCAGGCTGCACTCCCTAATGCCCAGGCCTGGGAAGGGACCCCTGGCTTGGTTCATCTGTGCAAATTCTGCGGGTCAGAGAGAGAAGTGACTTGCCTGGAGTCACACATCAGCTCAGGCTTTCAGATGGTTCCAGCCCATCCCCAGAGAGAGGGACAAAAGTGTAGAGTTGGAATGCTGAAATGGGGTGGCCAATTTTAACAAAAAATTTCAAATAACCATCCCGTGTGTAAAGACAGTTAAAAGTTTGAAATACATTTACCAAAAGATCCCTCAAAAAAAAAAAAATTTTTTTTTTTTGGCAGTACCAGGGATTGAACCCAGGACCTCGTACATGGGAAGCAGGCGCTCAACCACTGAGCTACATATGCTCTCCAATGAGAGCTCGTTTTTCCTTTGTTTGCTTTGTTTTTTGGGAGGTACCAGGAATCGAACCCAGGCATTGGGAAGCAGGCACTCAACCACCTGAGCTACATCTGCTCCCCTCAAAAATTTTTGTTTCCCTTTAAAAATAAAATTTTAACCTGGATGTTTCCCAAAAGATTTCTTCTTCTAAAGCATATCTAAACACAGGGATTCAAGTTTCTCAGGGGATGCGACACTGAATTTTAGGGAAGCAGAAACCAGCTTACCCACCCCCTCTTCTGCCAGCATCACCAAATAACAGCAAGAACAAAAACACTCATTTATACAAATGTGATTTAAATAATAATAACACAACACGGGATAGCTTTGATTTTTGTTTTCAACACAGAGAAATCTGCTAGGGAATTCAATGAATGTAGCATCTGTTTCACTGAAGCTGCAGGATGGGTTTAAGGCTAGCTGTCTGGGGCAGACGTGCTCTGGGGGGGACTCCCCTCCTAGGCCTTGGCTGTGAGCCCCTTGATTTGTGGGGAAGCCACACTAAAACATCCTTCCTCAACTGCAATCCGATACTGTCAGTGTGCGTCCCCGTTAGCCAAGGAGCTCTTTGAAAAGAGAGACCACCTTCTACAGGGGTTTCCCAGGACATGGTAAAGAGGCCCTGAATTGGTTCAACCGAGTCTGAGAATGCTTTGACTCTGTCTTCATAAGCAAACTTTCTTGTTAGGTGGATTTTTTTCCGTGCAAATGCCAGTTCTTTTTATCATCACAATAGTTCAGGGCAGACTCAACAACCACTTGAGATAAAACACAAATTATTCATCAGCTCTCCTTTGCGCTAAGTGATACCACAATGATGACAAAGTGTAGAGCCCTTCACCACGTCTCAAGTCATTTCATCACCTTGGCTCATCATCAAACCTACCGCTATCAAGGACTCGCTAGTTCAGCACCTTAGGAAAAGCCCTCCACTTACAGCTCAAAGTGCCTTACCTCGTCAAGGGCATTAATTCCCATTTTACCAAGGAAAGTGCTTTGCCCAGGGCTGTGCTGCCAGTGAGTGCAGTGCTAGGACGGTACGTGGGGTCTCAGGCCCCCCCCACCCCCGTGTACCGCCCTGGTGTGATACGCGGGGCGACGCTGTCTGACCGCCACGCCCTGTGGAGGGCCCCGCGCTCACCTCTGGACCAGCTGCACGATGCTCTGGGTGTTCATGAAGAAGACCTCACGGTCAGCCTTCCGCTGCAGCGTGGCCGCGTGGCAGTCCAGGATGGTGGCTATCTGGACGGGGACAACAGGACAAGTCTGGCCACTAGCAACCAGGTGGGCCGGTCACCGCACTGAAGGCACTGAAGGGCCCACCACCAGCTGCCATGGAGCTTCTGTCCGAGGCTCACTCGAAGACCAGAAATTCTAGCCCCACAGTCCTCGGGCCACCCCGAAACGGCCCTGTCCATCCCGATCTGCCGCTTGCAGAATTTGAGGGCTCAGAATTATAGCCACGGCAGAAAGCTGTGTGCACGTTCCTATTATACCTTGGCACAAAACTGAATGGCTGTGGGGAAAGAGGAGCAAACAACGTCCAACCCCAAATGAAAATGGGGGGTGCTGGGGTGGGAAGATAGTTTTTCCTGTTTTTAGAATTAGACTTAATGTTATTGGTATATCGTTTTTGGCAAAAAATATATATATATATTTTTTTTTTAAAGGAAAAAAAAGCTGCATCAATGACAAATTCCTGAAAGGTCCAAACATGTACTTTTGTCAACTGGGGTCCTTTAAAGTTTTGGTTTTTTTTAAATTGAGATATAATAAACATACCATAATATCCTCCTTTTTAAAGTATACAGTTCAGTGGATTTTCCTATATATACAGAGTTGTGCAACTGTCACCAATATCTAATCTAGAACATTTTCACCACCCCAAAAAGAAAGGCTGTCCCTATTAGCAGTCACGCCGTTTCCCCTCTCCAAAGCCCCAGCAGCTACTAACCTACTTTCTGTCTCTATGGATTTGCCTATTCTGGGCATTTCACATCAATGGAATCATACAGTAGGTGGTCTTTTGGGACTGGCTTCTTTCACTTTGCATAACGTTTTCAAGGTTCATCACTTGCAGCACATATCACACTTAATTCATTTTTCTTCCTGAGTAATATTCCATCCTCTAGAGTTGCTGACCTCTGGGAATGGCCTGATCTAAGCCGACCTCTAGCTTTTCCCAAATCACTAACCTGGGGGTGGTAGGGAGCCCTTTCAGCCAGAGGGCAGGAAGGTAATAGGCAGAGGGGCTCTTGCAAACGCAAATTACCTTTAAAATGCTTTACGAAAGCCACGACCATGAAAATGAACAAAATGAGGCCAATGTAGACTGATTAGCGATGTTTTCCTACTACCCTGGAATGGCTTCCGTTCTTAACACGGCACCACGATTATCACGGTACAAACATCAGAGGCAGAGACTCAAGCTACAAACCAGTAAGAAAATCTCACGATTTCCCCTACTTACTTTGCCCAACTTATTTTCAGAAAATGCTCAGTACATTTGCACCAAATTGCTTCCTCCTATCCTGAATCCCAGTTATACGGAGTGAAGCCTGTTCACATGCATCCAAACAACCGCTGCTTTGGCGAAAATGCTGGGACTCTGCAGGGAAGGCTCGAGAGCAAGCTCTCTGGCCCCAACCTTTCAGGATGTAAGTGGGTCTCCAGGAGCCCACTTGGTCGGGAGCTGGGTGCCACGTACCTGCTGGCTGGGGAACTGGCACAATACAGAGGTGATGTTGCTGGCGTACTGGGCCATCACCCTGCGCACCGACTTCTCCACGGGGGCGGGGATGCGGCCCGACACACTGGTCATGATCTCCTGCAACTCCAGCAGTGGCAGCGACGGGTGCCGGAGGGTCATCATGAGCTTCTGCACCCACTCCTTCAGCTGCAACAGGGGACCTCAGGTCAGCCCTCGGCCACCCCACTCAGCCCGCTCAGGCCCCATGCATCCAAGGGACCAAAGACCCAGGCCCAGCAGCCCCCGGCACAGGCCAGAGTGGAATGGACCCCTGAGCACGAGGCTTCCCAGAAAATGCCCAGCTCCCCTCTCTGTGCACCCAGAAGCCAGCGTGCAATGGGGACAGACACAAGGTCAGGTGAAAAGTGGACGTATGCTGGACCTTTGCTTAGTGCCAGGCACTCTTCTAAATCCTTTATCTGGAGGTTCTCATTTGAGCCTATGAAGTAATATAACTAGTATTCCTGTTTTACAGTTGAGGAAACGGAAACACAGAGAGGTTAATTAAGTCACCCAGAGTCACCCAGCTAGTAAGAACCAACCCAGGCCATGTGGCTCCAGAGACCCTGTAACACCTGCTTCCTGAGAAGCTGGCGGGGATGATAATGGTGCTGATCTCACAGGGTGGCTGTGAGGTTTAAAAGTGAAATGCCGCACATCACCGCCAAGTGCAAAGACCAAATAAGTACTGCAATGATAATAGTCACAACTAGCCACCACAGCACAGGGGTTAAGAACACAGACTCCAAAGCTAGACGGTCAGGGTTCAAATCCCAGCTTTGGCTCTTCGTGTATGAAGTAGGGCAAGTTCCTTAGCGTCTCGTTGCCTCGGTTTTCTCACCCGTGAAATGGGAATACTACCAGTTCCTATCTCCTGGGGTTGTTGGGAGGATCACATCACCTAATGCATTCCAAGTGCTGAGCATAGCAGCTGGCACATGGTAGGTACTAGACAGGGGTTGGCTACTGTCATTATCTTTATCCTCTTCATCATCATCACTGTCACCATGAGATGTCAGCGTCAGTGATGTCAAGTTTAGCGTTAGGGGTCTTCACAGAGGTCTGCAAGTTTGGGAACTTGCTTCTCTGCAGAGTGAGTAGACACTGGGACCCTGGGATTGTGGACGAATACAGTTGTGCTTCTGAACAAAGTGCACTCCCCGTTGTCACAGTAAGAGTTCTTACCCGCCACGACTGCTCTCTTAACTAGCCTACTTCAGTATTCTCGGTCTTGAGGTGCAGGGCACCACTAAAGGGGCATCAATGTTTACCGTCAAATCCAGGGAGTTCAAGAGAACAAGCCCTTTAGGGAGACAACGGGGACGAGCCGTTTTCTTGAATGAAGCCCTTCTGTTGCTTTTTCTTATTTTTTAAAAAACTTTTTTATTTTTTAGGAGGTACCAGGGATTGAACCTGGGACCCTGTACATGTGAAGCACGTGCTCAACCACTGAGCCACACCCTCTCCACCCCTTCTGTCTCTTGACAGGCACCCACACGCGAGTGGAGAGAACCCACCTACTGTGCACAGGTCACTAACCTTGATGCTGAAAATAGGCTCTGGCAGGCAGTAGCCACTCATGACGTTAGACAGGTTTTCCAGGACGTTGTGGAAAACCTGGTGTAGTTTCTCCCCAAGGATAGGCAGAGTTTGCTGGGAAGGGAGCTCTCCTGTGAAAGGCTGTGCCTGAGGGGAAGCAACAAAAAGCAGAGGTCAAGGAGGCTGTGGAATCCCTGAATGAGATGAGACAAGCCAATGGAAGAGGCAGACCTCCCAGCTTACACGATATGTTTCAGAGTGAGCCTGAGAAAAAGCAGGAGGAAACACTGTCTTGGAGAGAGAAACTGCTAAATTCACATGCCTATGCAGGTTTTTCAGATCATTCCCTTTGCAAATGGCATAGTAAATTGTTTGGTTCCCCAATCATTTGGGGGGGGGTAAGATTTTTTTTTGCTTTGTTTTGCTTTATAATCAAGATTATCTCCCTACTTTTTCTATTTTACTTTCATGTTCCCACTGAATCCCAAAGATAAACACCTAGTAGGATGAAAACTTATGAAAACTTTATACGAATGTGCCTGATTTTTATAAATCATAAACTTTTAGCCTTGGATAACAGAATGGAAAAGTAAAGAGCTTCTCACAGGGGTAACTCAGATGTAACATATCCATTCATCTGTTCCTCTGTCAGTTCATTCTACAAATACCCACTCAGCACCTACTATGTGTCAGGTCCTGTTACAGGCACTAAGGATCTAGCAGCATGAGAGAAAAATCACTGCCTCCGTGTGGAGGCCATACAACAAGGAGGCGAAAAATCAATGCTATAGAGAGTCCGCCTGGTGATGACAAGTCCTATTGAAGGAAAATAGCATGTGGTGATGACAAGTGCTATTGGAGAAAATCCCATTTGGTGATGACAAGTGCTACTGGAGACAAATAAAGCAGAGGAGGAGGATGGGAATATGTGATGTGATAGGTGCGTGTGCACATGCGTGCATGTTTGTATGTGCACATGCTGTGTGTGTAAGTGCGTGTACACACAATTTTTTTTTTTTTTTTTTTTTACCGGGAGGTCCCGGGGATCGAATCCGGGTCCCTCCATATGGGAGACGGACGCCCAACCAGTTGAGCCACATCCAACCCCATGTACACACAATTTTTTAAAGTGTGGTCAAAAAAGAGTTCTCTTGGGGCAAGTAAATGCCATGTGCTATCCTGGATGGGATCCTGAAACATAAGAAGGATATGAGATAAAAACTACAGAAACCTGATTAAAGTAAGGACTTTAGTGACAATGTATCAATATTGGTTCATGGATTGTGACACGTACCACACTAATGCAAGGAGTTAATGCTAGGGGAAACAGCGCGGGGCAGGTGAGAAACTCTATACTATCTTCTCGGGTTTTTTTGTAAATCTAAAACTGTTCTAAAAAATAAAAGTCTAAACTTAAAAAGGGTTGAAATGGTAAATTTTAAGTTGGGTATATTTTACCAGAATTTTAAAAAGACAAAAAAAAAAAGGTCAAAAGTAATTAAATAAAAGTCTCCTTAAGAGGAGGGGGTGTAGCTCAGTGGTTGAGCACCTACTTCACATGTATAAGGCCCCAGGTTCACTCCCCAGTACCTCCTAAAAAAAAAATAGTGAGGAAAGCCTCACTGTGGGGCAGGCATTTGGGTAGGGGGTGAGCCTTGCAAACATTTGGGGGAAGATCCTGCCAGCTGGGCAGGGCTGGCTCCAGAAGGGAGGGGAAGGAAGAGGGAGGTGGAAGCCAGAGGAGCCTGTCAAAGGGCACGGAAAGAACTGGGCCAGAGAGAATGGGGCTTGACTCTCAGCAAGACGAGAGCCGCTGAGTGGGAGCCGAGCCAAGGGGGGCCCAGCCTGAAGGGCAGGTGGAGGCAAGAGACCAGCTGGGAGACCTCGCCTCTGCCGGCCGGGGCTGCCACGTACTAGGTGCACTTTGGAAGGGTCATCGAGCTCCAGCCGGGCCACCACGCAGCCAGCTTCCAGCACAGCCCCCGGGCGCTTGATGTACTTCACCCGGCCACCTTCCTGCACGTTCAGGGTCATGATCATCTTCATCACCTGTTTTGCAGAAAAAAGAAGTGAGACAGAGCCCCGCCTGGACTGGCCAGTGCATATGGTGCCAGGCATCACCCACAAATAGTGACTCTGGAGCAGGGATTGTGTCTCTTAAATAAAACAATTATCCCTTAGGAAGCAGCAAATGGCAAGGACAGAGTGAACTAGCATTTACTGGGAGCCTCCTGGGTGCCAGGCACAGGGCTTTTCATGAATTATCTCAATCTCCAAAGCCAGCCTGGGAGATAGGTATTTATTACACATATTTTACAAACCTGGAAACTGATATTTATTATCAAAGTAAAGCCTTTCTCTTAGAAAAGCAGAGTTAAATCAGATCATGTAAGGTAATTGAAATCCATGTTCCAAATTGGTGGTGTGTAAATCAGACATTTTGTGAATGGCTCCTATTTTAAAGGCACCAGAAAACCCTCTGGGAATCACTTTGTGAAATGAAGAATCTGCCTGCAGCACAATTATCAGCCCCCTTGGATTGCCTTCCCCAGGTGTCTGGATGAGGCAAGTGGTGAGTTTTGTTATGCGGTATCGGCTGCAGACGGAGCCAGGACCATGCTGCCCCTTGCTTAGCAGTTCAGAGCTTGGGCACTAGAGTCAGCTGGACCTGTGATGGATGGCCAGTTTCCCCACCCATCACCTCTGTCATTTCCAGCAAGCACCTTCCTCTCTCTGAGCCTCAGTTTCCCCAACTGTGAAATGAAGCATAATGATAAGTACCACTTCAAAGGACTCTCATAAGGGTTAAATGAGATGAAACACTGGGTACAGATCAGAAAGTCAATAAACGTTAGCTACTATAGTTGCTGTATTTTAGTTGCCATTATCGTTATTATTTTCCTTGGCAGCACGGAATGGAGCTTAAGAACATGAACTCTGGCACCAGGCTTTCCAGGTTTGAATCTGGCCTTGTGCCCCTCTGGGTGAGCTCCTTCGCCTGCCAGGGCTCGGATTCTTCTTGTGTAAAACAGGATCACATTTGCACTCACCTCATGAGGTCACTGCAAAGCCTAAAGAAGTAAAGATGGAGGTGAGATGCTCAGAACAGCACCTGCCACCTGAGAACTGCTCCGTCAGGGCAGGTGTCATTTTTTAGTTGGTGCCATCCTTATTGTGAATGAGTCTTTATTCCCAGGAAGAGGTGCGTTTTTTAGGTTTTCTCTTTAAATACTGCAGGGAGTTTGGGTGGAACCACACACACTAGCTCTATCACCCTTGGGAATTTGCAGATAGCTTCCAAGGTGAAAGGTGAGACCTGTTGCCTTGGATACGGAAGCAACACCAGCTGGCTGGGTCTCAGGGGCCTGACCGCAGACCCCACACCCCCCAGGACAGAGCCCCCAAGGCCAGCTCTGGTCACCTCCATCTCCGCATAGCTGCTCCCAGCCTCCACGTGGCCCTGGTCCTCCACCGTGTACTGCATCAGCTTCCCTGCCGAGGGGGCTCTCAGGACCGTCGGATCGTTCTCCTTCTCAAACACACAAGTCTTATTGCCGATGGTAACTCGGTAACTGGGAGGGGAGGAGTGAGAGGAGGTGGGAGAGGACCCTCAACCCAGTTTGTCCAGGTCAGGCTTTCAACAACATCTCCCCTTTCCCAAAGGCAGCCATGAGTGCAGTTTCAGGGACGCTACATTCACAAATCATGGCACCTGATGATTATTGCTGAGACACTAGGAGTGAGTTAGGGAGCAAACAGTGTGACTCTTTTCTGACCGAAAGCTTGTCCCTTTTTTTTAATGATAACAGTATTTAATAATAATAATGCACTTTATAAACAGATAAAACAAGGAAAATTTACTATAGAATGAGTATATTAAATGGGAACTACAGTGAATAAGGCTGCACTTGCTGTTTTGATCATAACAACTGGCTGCTTTCTATTTCAAATGCAATCTACATAGCAGCTGGCACATATTTGCTCTCTGAGAGCAGACATTCAAATAGGACAAAACCACCCCAATTGGCTGTCTCTGATAAAAAATCATTTTCCTCTGAGGAAATAATTTTAGCTGGTTATTAAAAACAATCGGTTGAATTAAAAGATGGCTGCACTGGGAAATGTGGCTTTTTTCTTAAATAATTATGACAAAGACATACTTAAATTTATCTTATATTTTACTCACCCAGAGCTCAAGTAAAGATGGTTTGAATACTGTTGTACTCAGACTGAATCAGACTAGAACTTCCAGGTTTGACCCATGATAGCACTTTTTTTTTTTTTTTTTTTAAGGCAGTACTGGGGATCGAACCCAGGACCTTGTACATGGAAGCAGGTGCTCAACCACTGAGCTACACCAGCTCCCTGCACTTGCTTTTTTTTTTTTTTTTTTCATGGTCTTATTTTATTTACATATATGTACAGAGACTATGTTAAGGAGATGTCAGTGTTACCACCATTTTGCAGATGTAAAATTTCAAACAGAAGCATGGCAATGTTGGACAACATTCCCAAAATCATATGTCTGAATAGAGTGAGCACCAGGATGGTGCTCCCCTGAATCAGCTCCAAAACAGAGGGGAGCAGGCCTTGTAGGATTTGCAGCAGATCTCTTCATGTAATGAGAACACTGCATACTGTTGTTTACTTAAAGAATGCAGGGAAAAACAGAGTTCATGCAGATGTACTTGAGTTCCTGGATTTTTACAGGTGTGATTACTTATCTCTCTTCAGATTAACAATCTATCCTGCACTTGCTGTTTTGATCATAACAACTGGCTGCTTTCTATTTCAAATGCAGTCTACATACCAGCTGACAGGCTCATTGTTCATGGGAAGGAAAGGGTTAATAGCAGGTCTGTCACCCATCTTTCCCTCCTTAGAGACACTGAAGCAAACCTGACCCTGAGCAGAACCGCTTGCAAACATACCTGTTAAATCTGGGTCTTTCCAGGGTTGCTAGGTACCAATTACCCACCTAGAAATGATTTTTTTTCCTCGTATGCTCCCATTTACTTTATTTATTTATTTATTTATTTATTTTAAAGATTTTATTTATTTATTCATTTATCCCCCCCTTGCTGCTTGTGCTCGCTGGGTCAGCTAACCACGCCGCACGGGCGGGCTTGCCTTCACCAGGAGGCCCCGGGAACCGAACCCGGGGCCTCCCATATGGTAAACAGGAGCCCTACTGATTGAGCCACAGCCGCTTCCCCTCCCATTTACTTTATTCCTTATTTTCTCACACAATATTTTACAAAACTATCCTTTTATTGAGGGATTTGACTGCTTGAAATCCTACCATGCTCTAGCATTTTTTTTTTTTTTTTTACCAGGAGGTCCCAGGGATCGAACCCGGGTCCCTCCATATGGGAGACGGACGCCCAATCAGTTGAGCCACATCCGACCCCATGCTCTAGCATTTTTTACAAGTTTATTATTTTGGTGGGAAAAGGGGAGAAATCCCCAAAACAGACTCAGAGAGTGTGAAAGCTGTTTCATCAGGCCCTGCCACAAAAAAAGCAATCATAAAATATTATTCAATAAGTGTTTACTGATGGAAGTGGGGAGAGCATGTCCCACTGGTGGGGCAAATAATCTTGCATATTTTGGGCAGAAAGAACGTGGGTTTAAAAGAGACAATACAACGTTGCTCTGGCATAATCCAGTCTGCCTTTGTCTAAAATATGAAGGATGGAGTAGAGAACAAATTTCTACTCTCTCACTGGAGCTTTTTCAGGTGCTAGGGGGCCACTGGCACCCCTCTTTATTCTCTTACAGGGATCACCTACATTTCACTGTATGACTTCAGGATGCTCGATCAGACACACTGGAGCCAGGGGGTCTTTGGGAACCATCTTGTGAGCCCCCCCCCCCCCGAGACACTCCATGTTCCCCCACCCCTGCCCAAGAAGCACAGTAACCCTTCCTGCAACTGCGTGCTGGTTTAATGTGTCAGTCTTCCCCAGTAAACCGCAAACTCCATGGGAAAGGGGCCATGGTGTTATCTCAGCACCTAGCTCAGTGCCTGCTGGGCTTGGACTACTGAGTAGCTGTTCAATAAACAGCTGCATCCACTGGATGGACACATCTAATCCAAGCCTGTCCTTAGGTAGGTATGGATGCACAGGTCAGCGGAGTTGAGAGCTGTGCCTTATTCAGCTCTGAATCCTTCCTTGATGCTAGAAAAGTGCCTCCTGAAGTCTTCCATAAATATCTGTCTGCTGAATGGAATTCCAACCAGGAGATTAACCTGTCCATGAATCTCTCCCAGAATTTAGAACTGCAAGTACCCCGGCATTGTACTTCCACCGCCCACGGAGAGAGCTGGCCCCGTGTGCCCAGCCCACAGCAGGACATGGAAGCCTCACGTACCTGTCGACTTCCTCTTTCATGTAGGTAGTGTAGCTGTTTCCGTTGTAGGACAGCAGGAGGCCGCCGTCGTTGAGCCGGTGGGCATCGATCTCAATGTGGCAGCCGTTCATGATGAGGACGAACATGGTCAGAGACTGCCGGGCCACCTGTGGGGACGGGCTCGGTGCCACTACCTGGATGCAAGGCGCTGCTGGTCACCAGGCTCCCAGAGTGCCACCCGGCGCCCCCGGAAAACTAGGAAGGGCTAGTGGTCCAGCGTGGGGGTGTTGGAGCAGACACCTCTCCAGGCCCAGCCCTTAGCCACCCCAAGGAGCAATGCACATGGCTGGACAGACGCAGCTTCAGGAGGCCACAGCTGCCTCGGGGGTAGGCTAGTGGCTGCAAACACGGTGCCAGTCCGGCCAGCTCTCACTGACCATGCATGAGAAAGCCTGGAAGGCTCCACCAGTGGCCTGGAAGTGGATGGGGCTCTGCTGCCCAGACCCAGCTCTGCCCAAGCAATTTGGGACGACAGCGAGAGGCACATGTGGCCAGGCCTCAGTCGCAGCTCTACATTCCAATCCAGCTGAAATACTGACCCTCAGTTCAATGTGTCAATACTCTGTCAGCAAATAAACACCCCAAAGGGCCCTCAAGCCTATACAATAAATATCTGGGGACGAAAGATAGCACGACATATAGGAATATGCATCACAACATTATTTATAACAATAAAAATTAGAATGAAACCTGCCAACAACCTTGCAATGGAAGACTGTAGACCTGCACTGTCCAATGCAGTAGCCCCTAGCCACATGTGGCTAGTTAAAATTAAATGAAATTAAATAAAATTAAAAATCCAGTTCCTCAAGTCACATGAACCATACTTCAAGGGCTCAGTAGCCACATGCGGTCAGCACATCAAATAGCACAGACAGGGAGCATTTCCATTGTCACAGAATATTCTATCGGACAGCACTCCAAAAACATTAAAATGATGCTAAAGAAAAATCTGAATAACATAGGGAGACTTTATCTCACGATCCTATCAAGGCAGTAAAACAGTATTTGCACATGCCCTCAACTTGGTAAAATCAATGCATAAGGAAAAATAATCACTGAAAAGACATCAGCTAAAATGTCCAGCAATAGCCTTCAGGTATCAGCACACGCTGGGTTTGTTTTTCTGATTCCTTATGTTGTTTGAAATTTTGAAGTTTTCCACAATGAGCATGAGGCACATTTAAAATTGAGTTGGGGAGGGAAGCGGATGTGGCTCAGGAGACTGGGGTCCCAACTACCACATGGGAGGTCACTGGTTTGGATCCTGGTGCCTCCTAAAGAAGACAGCGAGCTGGCACAATGGGCAGGTGCAGCGAGCTGAGGCAACAAGAGACACAAGAGGGAAGCGGCTGTGGCTCAATCAGTAGGGCTCCCGTTTACCATATGGGGGGCCCCGGGTTCGGTTCCCGGGGCCTCCTGGTGAAGGCAAGCCCGCCTGCATGGCGTGGTTAGCTGACCCAGCGAGCACAAGCAGCAAGGGGGGGATAAATGAATAAATAAATAAAATCTTTAAAAAAAAAAAAAAAAAAAAAGAGACACAAGAAAAAAGCATGGTGAGAGACACAACAAAGCAGGGAGCAGAGGTTCCCAGTGCCTCCTAAAGAAGATAGCGAGCTGACACAACAAGATGATGTAACAAGAGACGTGGAGAGGAAAAACAGGATGAGAGACACAACAAAAAAAGCAGGGAGCGGAGGTGGCTCAAGTGATTAGGCACCTCCCTCCCATATTGGAGGTCCTGGGTTCAACTCCTGACGCCTCCTAAAAGAGCAAGGAAGACAGACACAGCAAACAACAAAGGGATGGGGAGAAATTAAAAAAAAAAAAAATTAAGTTGGGGAGGGGGTCCAGGCACCTAGGTTGTCAAGAAACATGGTGGGGGAAAGTGGGAATGGTTTCAGAACACGCTCCCCTGCCCAGGGCCAACATGGGCATTTGGGTGAACTGAGCCTGAAAATCTCCACAGTTGAGTTCAATGTGTGCTCAGTACATCAACAAGAAACCATTCTGCACCTGTCTGCTTTCTAAGCCAGAGAGGTTGAGGTGAGAGGATTGCCAGAGCTTGTCTACCTCTGCCACAAAAATCAAACCAGATGCATCACAAATAATGCATTTTCTGAGTTTCTTGTTTAAAAAAGTTTTTTAAAAAAAAGTTTAAGGGAAGCGGATGTGGCTCAAGCAGTTGAGCATCTGCTTCCCACACATTAGGTCCTGGGTTTGGTTCCTGGTGCCTCCTAGGGAAAAAAAAAAAAAAACAAGCAAAAACAAAGGTGGAAACCAGTGCTCAGTGGTTGAGTACAACTTCCTACATACCCCAGCACCCCATACCTCGGAAAAATAAAAGTTAAAAAAAAAAAAAGAGGTAATAACATGGCCAATTTGTTACATAAAAAGTATAAATTATTCCTAGAAAAACTCCTGTGCTTATATAAAAATCAGTAGATGAAAACAATTTCAAAATGTTTTTATACATTCTGTTGTAAGAATTTATTCCTGTTATTGTAACACACTCTGGATTCTTTATATTATGAGAGGGAAAAAAAAGAAAGTTTGTCTATTTTTGAATGGCTGAAGCTAAGGCAACTTTAGTCCTCTTATTCTGCTTTTTTCTAGTAAAGCATTACATGGTTGAAGTTAAATAAAAGGGTCTTATGCAAAAATTAAAATTAAAATAAAAAAAAATAAACCATTCTGCCTCAGAGGCTGACACGAACTCTGTCCTTGTCTCCCTCCCCGGACGTGCGCTGGGCAGGCTCCTGTAGGGATGTCGAGGCCCCAGGCCCATCACCACGGCTCGCTCACGCCAACAGACCCTGAGCCCTGCACCCTGCCCGGCACAGCTTAGATGTTCCCTAACGCTCTCTGCTGAATTGACATCACATGGCCCGACAAGAGGAACTGGATGCTTCCAACTAAGGACAGCAATCCCGAGTGAGCTCCAGGGATGCTGGGGGTGGGCCGGGGAAAGGGCCAGAAACACCCACATTAACTCTCGGTCCAAAGCCACAGAAGGAAGCAGCCTTGCAGCTCTGGGAAGGGCATGTGGACATTCTCTGAGCTCGCAGAGGCCCTGCTCACCTCCATCGTGCCCGCTGCGTCCCGCTCAACCCTCACATTCTGAAACCCAAAGTGTGTGCGTCATGGCACCATACGGGGAGGCCTGGGGGACACGAATGAGAAATCCCACTCCAGGGTCAGTTTGTTGAAGGAAAAAACAATTCCAAATCTGCAGAGGGTTGGGGACATCTGCAAAACACAGGGGGGCCTTACCTTGAGGATATACTTAATACCTCCGTAAATTAACTCCACATCTACAAGATTGAGCAGAGAGTCTGCTGGGAGAACCTGGCCCCTGAAAGAAATGACAGGCGAACAGTCAGCGCTGCGGCCATCACCTCCGTTTTACAAAATCAACCCGGCTCTGCGCCTCTTCTCAGCACCAATGAACCTGAATGTACTAAAAATGCTAAATCTGAGTAACAGCGCAAAGAACTGTGGATAACCCCAGGGGACCAGCCATTTCTTAGAGCTTGTGGCTGAAGGATAGAAATTTTAAAAACGCTTCTCAGGGAGCAAAATCATAATGGCGTCTTCTCAGAAAAATTCCCATATAAATGGGGCTGTCTCCTGCTCACAAAAGAAACCAATGCATGGACTTTAAGCCTGGTAACGTTTGGAAGTGCTAAAAAACTTTTACCCTTTCACTTCTTTTTGGTTGTTTCATGTGCCTATTTTAGGGCTTCTCAACTGGGGGTGATTTTGCCATACAACCCCGTACCTCCTCCCCCCAGGGACATTTGGCAACGTCTGGAGACATTTTTGGTTGTCATGACTTGAGGATGTGCTACTGGCATCTGGTGGATAGAGGTCAAAGACGCTGCTAAACATCCTACCAAAAAGAATGGTCCGATTCCAGAATGCCAAAACGAGGGTGAGAAACCCCAGCCTCCCAGGGAGCACCCAGCCACCTTCCATTCTAATCCCTTTCACGCAGTCACTTTCTGATTCAGGTGAGAGTCTGGGAAAGAAACCAGGTGTAGAGATGACCTTCTGCCTGCTCTGCTTATCAAAGCCACCTCCTTCGACTCTGAACTCCTGAGCCGTATTATGATATAACTTACACGTGTCAGCCCGAATCTGTACACGGCCGTGCTGCGTTGACAGCTGCCCGAGGCATTTCACAGAGGCAAGCGTGTAAGAAGGGTTCACCGACTGCCCGGTGACCGATCTGTTTCCAGATAAGGCACGCCCTGTCCTTCGAGCCGCTGAGGGGAGAAGAATCACCCGCACGCAGTACCTTTCCAGCGAGTGGAGGAAATCTGTCATGCAGGTTCTGAACATCGCATCTGCCACGTTCAAGGCTCCACACACCACCCCGAGCATGATGTCCGGTTTCTCAGCCTAGGAGAGGCACAGTGCTTCTGTATCCATGGCAACCGCATCCACGGTGGAGCCAGGGGCCGCCGCCAGCAACTTCTTACCTGCACTTTCTCAGCGATGAGGTGGTCCAACCACCCCGTGTCGATGTCATTGTTTTGGAAGCTCTCAGTCTCCAGAAGGTTAATGAGATACTCCACCGTCGTCCTGAAGTCACCCCGGATGGAGAGTTCCTTCAAAGCCACCACCATGTTCCTTGAGGGAAAAGGCACACGTTGTTTTCTAAATTAGCCTACACACCAAGAGACCTCCCCACTGCTCTGTGAAGGCTTGATTGTTTTTTGGTTTTTTTTTTTAGGAGGTACCAGGGATTGAACCCAGGACCTTGTACATGGGAAGCAGGTGCTCAACCACTGAGCTACACCTGCTCCAAGGCTTGATTCTTAAGAGCTAGAACAGTGTGGTAGTTAAGAGAGGGTGCTGAGTCACATGGCTGGGGTTGATATGAGATCCACCAGTGACTGACGAGTCAAGAGACTTAACTGCTCAGTTTTTTCATCTGGAAAATGGGGAAATAACCCCGACTTCATGTGGATGTTCGAGGATTAAAATGGGACACTCTTCGTAAAGCACGCTGTTAACTGGTCAATGGATATTAACTGCTATAAACATATGAACTACCATCGTTAGTGTTATTGTTAACCACCGCCAGCCATCCTACCTCTCTCCCACTTAACTTAGTCAAATCTCCCTGTGTCCCCAGAGCTGGGGCCGCCGTCTCCCTGAACACCCAGAGGAGACGGTGCACCTGCGGACATGTGTAACACTGTCACTCATACAGGGGCGTGACAATCTCCAAGCTGCCTGTGCTTGGCTGATAAAGTCTCATTTCCCAGAGGGGCCTCCTCCCAACCATGGGCTCTGACCTCAAAGAGCTGAAACCTCTACTACCTGTGAAACCAGAGGGAGAATGTTTTGGGGGGGGAATGCATTAGAGAGCGGCAGGGTATCAGAAGCTCCTCTTCCTGGGAGAGAACCGAACTCACACCTCTTGCAGCATTCCTAGGTGGTGGTGGCAGGTGGGGGAAGGAGCAATAACTGACTTTGGAAGTGAGAAAAGAGAGATGCGGTGAGGCCAAATGAGGGTGTGACTAGGCTACGGGAAGTCCGTCGTGGGCCCAGAACCTGGATCTAAGAGTGAAGCCACTTGACTCGAGGGTGACCAAGCAGTTTCAGTCTGCTCAGGACCCTTCCCAGTGTTTGTAGTGAAAGTCCCAGTGTCCTGGGAAACCACTCAATTCTGGGTAAACCAGGACAGCGGGTTTTCCCTGACAGTGGCCAATAGCAACAAGAAAAGCTGGAATCTTTCCCACTGAATGGTCATTCACTGCCTGGAACAAGCCACAGGTCATTCCACATGGAGTGGGCTGAGCTGGCCTCCTTCCCACGCCCTGCTATGAAGCCTCGTTTGCGACAATACCCTATAACCTTCTCACTGAGCAGGATTAAAACTCATTATTCTAAACTGGCAACGAAAGCCCAGTCATTAAAACCACCAAATCCCACTTAATCCATGGCTAAGTAAGCAACCCAAGCCAGATTTTAATGCTTTTTAAATGAAATGTCCACAATGGCTTTGGGATTTTTCGCTCCAAAGGGCAGTTACCAACCAAACAAGAATGTTTAATTTCAAAGGGAACCGGGGTTTTCGCTATTTTGAGCTCATGTTAAGGCAGGAGAAAATCAGGTGTGTGTTTCAGAATTGCGGGGTGCCCCTTTATCAGTGTGGGTTTCTCAGTGGTGCAGAAAGTGTGGGCAGAATGGGCTCAATTGAACTGGGGAGACAGGGCTCTGCCGCAGGCCTCAGAGGGGCGAGTAGTCCATCGAGGACACACTCCTAAGAAATTCAGTCTCAGACATGAAAGAAGGCCCTGATAAGGACTGAAGACTAATTATGAGATTGAAAAGCAGAGTTCTTTTTGTTTGTTTTCTTTTTAAATTACAGTGCTTAGTGCTTTTTACCCTTTTATCACCCTGGACATTCTTTGGCTCTCCTTCCAATTAGACTTCTAATAAGTTCAAGGCCAAGGGCCCGGAGGTGAGCAGCTCATTTTACTTCGTGGATCTCAAATACTGGGAAAGGACAGACCTTGTCCATGCAATGCAAGCAAAGGATATTTAAAACGGGGTCTACTCTGTGGTTCACCTCCCCTGACCTCCTAGGGTGCTACCCGCATCTGAAGCCACAGCTTTAAGCTGTTCCCAAGAAGCGGGGAAGGAAGGAGATACTGACGAAATGGCTTCTTCCCGGTTCTCTCCCCAGGAGAAGCAGTGCCCAAACTGGGAATCGGCAAACTCGTGCAAGCCGCCGGCAGCAGCCACGCTGAAGTAGCCCCACACGTTCTTGCTGCTGCGGAAATTCAGCTCCTGGACCGTCCCGGAGCTCGGCTTAAAACCCTGGAGCCCAGACAGAACAGAGTGGAAGATGTCATTATTCCAGACAGAGTTTCAGCTGCATGTCTCCTCCAAAGCTAAGGTTCGGGGTCCACCTCAAGTGGGAGATCTGAGGGGGCCGGCCGCACAGGGGTCCCCTTGACTTGCCTCATCCGGGTTTTCACTGGTGATTCTGGCAGCGATGACGTGGCCTCGGGGGAGGGGAGGGTTCAGAGGGGTTTCAAAAGAAATGGGCGTCATCCCCCAAGGTGACTCTCCATAGAGAAGCCGGATATCCTTCAGCCGGTACAGGGGCACACCCATGGCGATCTAAAGTGGAGAAATCCGTACGAGACTGTCAGTCCCACTGGGACCCTTACTCCAAAAGGCCACGCGTGGCTCTAGATGCAATGGAGGAAGGAGTTCAGTAAATCACTGCAGCTCTGTATGCAATACTGTGCTATCCTGTGGAAGGAGAGGAGAAGGAAAAAGCCAAAAGGCAGGACTCTGCCCCGCAGGAGCTCGGGATGTAGTTGGGGGAATAAGCAACATTCACGAAGCAACGTCACAGCACAAGAAAATAGGTACATCAAATAAGCTATGGCTCGTGAGTGCTATGGGAGGGGAGAAGTTTAACTGTCCAGCGGGAGAGTGTGATAGGGTTTGGTGAAGAACACAGGAAAAGCTGGCCTTGAAGAGTAAGATATAGACAGCTCTGGACACCACCTTAGCCAAGTGACGGGACGTAACATCACTAAAAATGGGACAAACTGGCACCGTGTGAGAGGCAGAGAAGGACACACCTTTACCCGGGTAGTATTTTGCCAAAATATTTCACCTGAATCTAATCAGGAAGAAACAATCAGACGAATCCAAATCAAAATACATTGTATCTGGACCCTTCAAAAAACGCCAACGTCAAGAATGAAAAACTACAAAGACCAGGGAATGTTCTGGATTAAAAAGACTAAAGACACATGACAATGAAATGGAATGTGTGACCCTTGAAGGGAATCTGGCCTTAAAAACTAGCTATAAAAGAACATTATGGGGGGAAGCGGATGTGGCTCAAGAGACTGGGCTCCCCTCTACCATACAGGAGGAGGTCCAGGGTTTGATTCCCGGGGCCTCCTGGTGAAAGGCAAGCTGTCCATGCAGAGAGCTGGTGCAGCAAGATGACGCAACAAAAAGAGACACAGAGGAGAGACAGTAAGAGACGCAGCAGACCAGGGAGCTGAGGTGGCACAAGAGATTGAGCGCCTCTCTCCCACTCCGGAAGGTCCCAGGAATGGTACCCAGTGCTGCCTAAAGAGAAGACAAGCAGACAGAAGAACACACAGAGAGCAGACAGTGAGCACAAAAACAACAAGGGGGGTTGAAATAAATAAATAAATATTTTTTTTTTTTTTTTTTTTAAAAAAAAAGGACATTATGGGGACAAGCAGGGAATTTTCATGTGGAAGGTATATTAGGTAAATAGGGGACGCCAATGCTGTATTCCTGAGTGCAGTAATTATATTGTGGTAATGGAGCCAAATGGCCTGGTTCTTGGGAGATACTGATGCTGAAGTATTTAAGGATTAGGGATTGTGAAGGGTCATGAACCATTTCTTAAAAGGTTCAGCCAAAAAGAAGGTAAGACACACAGAGAAACACAAACAGAGACAGAGAAAGGAAATGTGGCAAGATGCTACATAACTGGTGAATCTAGGCACAGGGTATATGGGTATCCATTGTATTACCTTTGCCACATTTCTGAAATTTCTCAAATTAAAATAAAAGGACAAAACGAAAAACAAAATAAAAATTCTAGTGAGGGAAGGAAAGAAGGAAAAGAGGGAGGGAGGGAGAGACGAAGGAAGGAAGGAGATGATTATTTTTCAAAACATAAGAATTCCCCAGAACACAGGGTTCTAAGGGTTGTGAACTCTCAACAGGGGTGATATTGCCCCCAAGGGGATAAAAATTGACCTTTGGGGTGAAAAAATAATCTTACTCTTTCTATCTACAGAGCACAGATATACATACAGTACCTAAACAGATAGACAGTATATCTGTGATTTAAAATTTTGTAGGCAAGGAATTGGGGGAATGTATAAAAAGGCTCCTTCGTGGGTACGAAAATAAAAAGGTGGAGAGGCACTGCTCTGAGTCTGTGAATGAGTCTGGGGGTGAAGGTGGTCCATGAATGCCCTGAAATTACATAAAATATATCCCTCCACAGCGAAATCCACAGCTTTTGCCACTTTCTCAAATGGTTTTATGGCTGGACAAAGATGACAAACCGCTTGGCAGAAGTTTCTCGGCTTGCGCAGCTCTCGGCGCTACTCACGCACCAAAACAGTCGTTCCCCAATGACAACCAGCCAAGACAGGGGCAGGAAGGTCTAGTGTGAATAGGACATGCCCCACCCCACACACTGCCCCCCCAGGGTGGAAGAAGTTCTAGGCTGAGCCTGTGTCCTCGCCTGTAGCTGGGCGGCTGGCAGGTTGACGTCGGCGATCATTTCCGTGCAGGGGTGCTCCACCTGCAAGCGGGGATTCAGCTCCAAGAAGTGGAAGCTGCCATCCTGGCTGTAGAGGTACTCAACAGTCCCTGCACTCACATACCCCACAGTCTTGGCCAGGAGGACGGCACACTGCAGAGAAAACAGAAAAAGAAGGCCTTGCAAGACGTTTCCAGTGGCTTTCTCGGGTAACTGCAAGTGGTGGCTTAGAAATTCCCTCGCCCATGCATAGGTGTAAAATAGTCAGGGCCTCTTAAATCGGCTCTTACACGACACCCGCCGTGCAATGCTGAAATCGCCTCTATGGTGGGCCCCTGGCCTCTTGAACCCCCACCCCATCTTATTCATAGAAAGTTCTTGCCGGCGCTGAACTGAAATCGCCCTCCCTACGGCTGCCCTCCCCTCCCCAGCGCCCCAGCCCTGGGAAGCCCACCTGCTCCATGAACTCAAACACAGCAGGCGTGGCGATGGTGGCCGGCGCCTCCTCGATGATCTTCTGGTGCCGCCGCTGGATGGAGCAGTCTCGCCCGAACAGGGACACGGCGTTCCCGTACTGGTCGGCAAGGATCTGGACCTCCAGGTGGCGGGCGTGCTGGGCCAGCTTCATGAGGAAGATGGGGGAGCCCGGGATCTCGCTTTGCACCTGGGAGGAAAGGAGAAGCACTCACTCATCCCTGGAAAACCAGGTCTCAGGCAGGGAGTTCCCTGAAACAATTGCAGGGATGCAGCTAGCAGACTCGGTCCGGGATCTTAACTCCTCTTTCTTTTTTTTTTTTTTTTTAAGGTACTGTGCTCCAACTATTCATCTCTCCTTCAATCTCCCTGAAACCTAGCAAGCAACCGCTGAACTTTTTACTGTCTCTACGGTTTTGTCTTTTCCAGAATGTCCCAGAGTTGGAATCATACAGTATGCCTTTCGAGCCTGGCTTCTTTCACTTTGCAATATGCATTCAGGGTTCATCTATATTTTTTCGTGACTTGAAAGTTCATTTCCTTTCATGGCAGAATACTACTTCACTGTATAGATGTACCCGTTTGCTTATCCATTCACCTACGGAAGGACACATCATGCTTGCTTCCAGTATTGGGCAATTATGAATAAGCTGGCATAAATATTCGTGTGCGCATTTGTATGTGGATGTGAGTTTCAAGATCGTTTGTGTAAATACCTAAGGGTGCAAATGCTGGATCGTATGGTAAGTCTATGTTTAACTTTGTAAGACACTGACTAAGTGTCCCCCAAAGTGGCTGTACCATTTTGCATTCCCCCAGCAATGCATGGGAGTTCCGAAGGCCCCGTGTCCTAGCCAGCGTTTGGTGTTTTCAAGGGTTTTTTTTGTTTTGTTTTGTTTTTTATTTATTTTTTATTATGGGTAAAAATCAAAATTTTCACAATACATACCACTATTTGTAAAATGATATATAAATATATATGCATATATGTGCATTTGCTTACAAAAATGTTATTTATATATATATATATATAAAAATATATTTTAAGAGGTGCTTACATTACCTAAAATATTAGCCTATCTTAGCCATGCAGTGATACCTGCGCTGTTTTAAGCAGCAGTTCCCTAATGACATGTGGTGAGCATTTGCATGTGCTTATTTGCCATCTTTTTATTTTCTTCGGAGAGGTGTCTCTTCAAATCTTTCGGCCATTTTTTTTTCTTTTTACTATTCTTTTTTTTCCCTTCAATGAAAGTCTTTCATTTTGAGAAGAAACGTTTTTCTTCAGTAACAGAAGTGGTGAAGTCCTCTAATTTCTTAACAGATTTTATAATCTCACATTAGCTCCATAAAGAACCCAGTAAGAAAGCCAAGGGATAAGCTGTTGCATTTCTTTTAAAATAATTTAAAATATATTAAATTTTCCTAGGGTAGATTCTGTTGGAATGAGGCGTCTTGACTGGATAATTACTATATACACCACTGAGGGAGAACAGTGCTTTCAAGAAGCTGTTTTTGTTTAGGGGATAGAGTTGGAACTGGCTGCTGAGTCCAGTGAGGTTAAGCAGCTAAGTCAGATCTCGGACATCAGAACATCAGCCAAAGTGGTGACACCACCAGTTCTTTACACAGTTGAGAGACAGCCTCACAGCTGCTCGACTGAAGTACTGTGGTTTTTAGATACCATTGAAAAAAACACAGTTGTACCTTAACACCTGTTGAGAAAATACAAATAAATATGCTAATTAATGGCAAAAACAGAAAGCTCAGTAGTCACTTTAACAGTCATGCAGTTTAGGAATACATCCTTTCTTTTTTTTTTTTTAAAGATTTATTTATTTATTTCTCCCCTCCCCCTTCATTGTTTTGTGCTCGCTACTGCTCTCTGTTCTTGTGTGACTTGCTTGTCTTCTCTTTAGGTAGAACCAGGAACCGATCCTGGGACCTTCCGGAGTGGGAGAGAGGGGCTCAATCTCTTGTGCCACCTCAGCTCCCTGGTCTGCTGCATCTCTTATTGTCTCTCTTCTGTGTCTCTTTTTGTTGCGTCATCTTGCTGTGCCAGCTCTCCACGAAGGCCAGCTTGCCTTCACCAGGAGGCCCCAGGAATCGAACACTGGACCTCCTATATGGTAGGCGGGAGCCCAATCACCTGAGCCACATCTATTTCCCAGGAATACATCCTTTTGTAATCTTACATGCACATGTCATCTTCTGCACACACACACCCTTGTTAAAGAACAAAAGAGCCGATGATAGTGTCTACCAGGCAGGAGCACATCCTCTGATTAACCTGTAATCAAGTTAAGCTACACTGATCCCTCATACCAAACCTAGACCCAGAGACCGTCCCCTGGGTCAGAGAGGAGCCAGCAGAAGGACAGCGTTTGCCGACCATCGGAGCCACCCTGACCACAGCAGGAGGAGTTTAAACAATGCCACCTCTGCATGTGGAAGGCACCACAATGACAGGGATGAGGCCACAGTCCCATTTCCCTGTGGAGGGAGATTAACCTTTGCTGCCACTAAAGAGAGGCTCTTGAGGCCCGGCCACTTTTATTATCAAGACAACATCAGGAAGCGGATGTGGCTCAAGCGACTGGGTTCCCGTCTACCATACGGGAGGTCCAGGTTCGTTTCCCAGGGCCTCCTGGGGAAAGTGAGCTGGCCCACGTGGAGAGCTGGCCCGCATGGAGAGCTGGCGCAACAAAAAGAGAAAAAGAGGAGAGACAATGAGAGACACAACAAACTAGGGAGCTGAGGGGCTCAAGTGACTGAGAGCCTCTCTCCCACATCAGAGGTCCCAGGATCGGTTCCCGGTGCTTCCTAAAGAGAAGAGGAGAAGAGGAGACAAGCAGACACAGAGAGCACACAGCGAATGGACAGAGAGAGCAAGACAGCGAGCGCAAAAAAAAAAAAAAAACAAGATGGGGATAAATAAGTCTTAAAAAAAAAAAAGCCACACCAATAGCTCTTTGCCACGTCTACTGAGAGAACGAAGACCATTTTCAGCAACCAGACTCTGGACATTCCAGAAAATGTCACCGTCACACTGACAGTATGCGTGGTTATGGTGAAGGGCCCCAGAGGAACCCAGGCTCCTTGGGAAGAAAAAGAAGAGGCTTTGGATTGACAAGTGATGGGAAAATAGGAAGAACTGGCTACAGCCAGCACTCTCTGTCATCAGGTATGGAAAGCAGTCAATGGGTTACACTGGGCTTCCGTTACAGGACGCGGTCTGGGTATGGTCACTTCCCCATCAACATCGCTCCTCTTGGGCGAGTGGGTCTCTCGTTGATAACTGAAATTTCTTGGGTGAAAAATACATCCACCGGGTTCAAATGAATAAAGGCATTTCGTTCAGTATCTCAAGCCCAAAAAGATGAGTTAATTCTTAAAAGAACTGACGTTGAACTTGTATCAAATTAAGCCACTTGGATTCAGCAAGTCACAATAATTAAAAACGAGGATATCAGAAAAAAATTTTAATGGTATCTATGTCTCTGAAAAAGGAATGGTTCAGCAGGCTGATGAATAAATTCTAAGAGTTGTCCAGCTATGGAAACAATAAGATGCCAGACCTACTGGTGATATGTTAAAGATGCAATAAAATTCATCAGTTGACCTGAGACTTTTTATTAAAAAAAAAATTTTTTAAACAATAACACCTTGAATCAAAACAACTAGAAAGATTTCAATATTGCTGTTTAGAAGTTGACTTGAGATCTGAGGTAAGGCTTGGGAGCCATGGAAGTGGACTCGCCTCTAAGACTAACTTTCATATGTTATAGAGAAAAAGATCCATGACTCGTCCGCTGGAATCTTGTTTTGCGGCATTCTATTCAAAATCCAAGACTAGAGTCCGGCCCATTATTCCAGCTGCTCCTTTGTCAGGAATATTTATCCTGCTACCAAGAAAACAAGTAAGACACCATGCAGCATCACTTTAAAGTCCTGTATGTGAGGAACTCTCATTTTCTTGGGTATCGCCAGTGCTAGGGCTTGGTAAGTTGTTAGAAAATTTTGAAGGGCTTTCGGTGTAAGTGCGTCAATGATGACTGGACCCAGGAGGCGTCCAGAACTGGATGTAGCCATCTGTTAACCCTGAGGCAATAACTCCACTATGTGGAAAAAAATGTGCAGCAAAGACATAGGAGCAAATGCAATTGGGAGTTTTCAGCTCCAAGGCTCAGATCCTGAGGAGTCTGTCATCCACTACCGTGGCAAGGAACAAGTCTTCCAGAGATAAGCACACGGATCCCAGGAAGCTAATGTGGACATCACTGTCGTCCATGGGGGTTGAGCTACATGTGATAAAGTGACCTCAGCCTTTCACCAAGTAAGGGTCCCACAAAATCACGCTGGTATCGAAAGAAGCTGAGACAAGCAAAGCAGAGTTGGGGAGAGAGTTACAAGAGACAACATGACTTTGGTGACCATCTAGCTTCTGGATTAATGTGCAGGACCCCATGCTCCAAAGAAAGACAGACTTCTCTCCAGCTGCAGAGCACAGCAGGCTGCAGCCTGGCAACTGGCGAGATGGAGCAGCAGTAAATCCCCTGCAGGTGGCCCGATAACACTTGAATTTGTTTACCAAGTTTATATTCTGGTCCAGAGTCTTGTCCCACAACGCAGAGACCAAAATCAAAACTGCCACTGGGTGTGAAGCTCAGATCTCTCACAATATCTTTGTGGCCAGAAAGATTCAAAAGCAGGAGCCCTGTCTGTACCTCCCAAATCTTGATCTGCCCTTGAGTCCCATGGGTAAGAGGTGCCTGGCACTTGGCATGACCAGAGCTTCCTGCTGGGTGGAGAAGGACGTGGGCTGAAGGTCAAGGCCCAGACAATTTGACCATAGTCCAGGGTCTTCGCCTTTGGGCCTCGCCCTTTCGGATCATTTTTGCTGCTTTGGCTTTTGGCTTCAAGCCCTTTAGGAATGAAAAGCAACTCAGCACACAGGGGACCAGCTTGATGATGCAGTGTCCTTGAGACCAAGCAAACTAGGACCAATTGGGGAGCAGGTGAAGCTTCAGGTTTCATAGCTCGACTTCCATTGAACTGGTGGAGCCACTTGGGTTTGAGTTCAGCTGGCAACAACGGCCCCTCTACTGCCTCCATGGAGGACGGACACAGCCCTTGTACTATCTGTCCCCACCCAGGTCCAACCTGGCCATTTTTTAAATTGGATTGTTTGTATCGTTATTGTTCAGTTTTAAGGGTTCTTTGTATATTTCATATAAAAGTCCATAATCAGATGTGTGTTTTGCAAATATTTTCTCCCAGTCTGTGGCTTGTCTTTTTTTTTTTTTAATTAGAGCAAACATCAGTTTACAGAAAAACCATGCAGAAAAGAGCTTCCATGTATTGATCATTTACTTTTTTTTTTTAGCCTCTCAAAACACAAATTTATTGTTGTACTGTCCTGTAGGTCCAAAGCCTGACATGGATCTCACTGGCTAAAATCAAGATGTCAGAGGCTGTGCTCCTTTCTGGAGGCTCTAGGGGAGAAGCCATGTTCTTGCTCATTCCGGTTGTTGACCAGGAGAAGATACACTGTATGATTTAAGTGTTTTTTTTAATTTATTGAGACTTCTTTTGTGACCTACCATACAGTCTATATTGGAGAATAATCCATGTACACCAGAGAAGAATGTATATTCTGCTGCTGGTGGGTGAAGTGTTCTAATATAAGTCTGTTAGGTCTAGATGGTTTATAGTCTTGTATTTCCTTATTGATCTTCTGTCCAGATGGTCTATCCATTATTGAAAGTGGTGTACTGAAGTGTCTTATTAATGTAGAATCATCTACTTATCTCTTCAAATGTCAATGTTTGATTCATATATTTTGGGGCTCTGTTGTTAGGTGCATATATATTTATACCTGCTATGTCTTCTTTTTGAATTGACCCCTTTAGCAGTATATAGTGACCTTCTTGTCCCTCCTAACAGTTTTTGACTTAAAATTCATTTTTCCTCATATTAGTATAGCCTCCCCAGCTCACTTTTGTTTACTATTTGCATGGAATATTTCCCATCCTTTCACTTTCAACCTTGTGTCTTTGAATTTAAAAGAGTATCTTGTAAACAGCATATAGTTGGGCCATGCTCTTTTATCCAATCTACCAATATCTGCCTTTTGACTAGAGAGTTCAATCCATTTATATTTAAAATAACTACTGAAGGAACAGATGTGGCTCAAGCAGTTGAGAGCCCACCTCCCACATGGGAGGTCCCAGGTTTGGTCCCTGATGCCTCCTAGAAAAGACAGGCAGACAATGGGCAGACAGCAAGCAGGGACAATAGGCAGACAAGCAAAAACAATGAGCAGGCAATAAGAAAAAAAATAACAACGAGCAGACAACGAGCAAAAACAATAGAAAGACAATGAGCAAAACAAAAAGCAGACAACTAGCAAAAAGAAACAAGCAGGGAGTGGATGTGGCTCAAGCAGTTGGGCACCCGCCTCCCACATAAGAGGTCCCAGGTTTGGTTCCCGGTGCCTCCTAAGAAGAAAACAAACAGACAATGAGCAGACAACAAGCACAAAACAACAAGCAAAAACAATGAGCACACAGACGAGGGAGCCATCTCAGGGTGGAGGGGATAACTACTGATAATGCAGGACTTTCTTTCGTAATTTTGCTATTTGGCCTTTGTTAGTCATATACCTGTTTTATCCCTCAATTCTTCTGTTAATGCCTACTTTCACATTTATTTGATTTTTTTGTATTGTACCATTTTGAGCCCTATCTCATTTCTTTCTTTGTGGTTACCATGGGGCTTAAATTTAACATCCTAAATCTATACAATTCCATTTGATTTGATACCAGCTTAATTTCAATAGTATATATATATATATATACTCTGTTCCTATACCCCTCCATATCCCCACCATTTTGTTGTATTTGTTACAAATTATACCTTCACACATTATATGTCCAAAACCATAGATTTATCATTATCATTTATGTGTTTCCATTTTAGAGCTTTTAAAACTTCCCATTTTAGAACTTTTTAGGTAAAAAATTGAGTTACATACCAAAACATACAATACAATAATACTGGCATTTATAATTAATACTGGTCTTTAATTCTTTATATTTCTTTTATTCACTGTCTAGTGTCTTTTCCTTTAAGTCTGAAGAACTTCCTTTAGCATTTCATGTAGGGCAGGTCTAGTATTGACAAACTCCCTCAGCTTTTGTTTATCTGGAATGTCTTAATCTCTCCCTCACTTTTGAAAGACAGTCTTGCTGGATATAAAATTCCTGGTTGGCAAATGTTTTCTTTCAGCACTTTAAATATTTTGTCCCACTGCCTTCTTGCCTCCACCATCATTTCTGATGAGAAATGGGCACTTAATCTAATTGGGACTTCCTTGTATATAACATGTTGTTTTCCTCTCACAGCTTTCCAAACTCTCTCCTTGTCCTTGGCATTCAACAGTTTGACTACTACATGTCTGGGCATGGTTCTCTTTGAGTGCATCATATTTGGGGTTTGCTAGGCTTCTTGAATGTGCATATTCATGTCTTTCGATAAATCTGGCGAGTTTTCTGCCATTATTTCTTTGAATATTACTTCTACCCCTTTCTCTCTTTCTTCAACTTCTGGAACTCCCACAATGCATCTATTGGTACACTTGATGGTGTCCCACAGTTCTCATAGGCTCTGTTCACTTTTTTCCCCACTCTTTTTCCTTTTGCTCCTCAGCCTGAATTATTTCAATTGTCTTGTCTTTGAGTTCACTGATTCTTCTGTCAGCTTTAATCTACTGTTAAAACCCTCTAGGGAATTTTTCGTTTCACGTATTAAGGTCTTCAACTTGGGTATTTCTTTTTTTTCCTTTCTTTCTTTTTCTTTTTAAGTTTTTCTTTGACTTTTTTTTTTTTTCTTTGTTCTTTTTTCTTTGTTTGTTTCTTTAGTCAACTTAGGTATTTCTATTTGGTTCCTTAAAAAAATTCTTTCTCTTTTTTGTGATTCTCATATTGTTCATTCTTTGTTTTCCTGATATTCTTTAGTTCTTTCTCTGTGTTTTCCTTTCTCTCCTTGAGCATATTAAGAATAATTTTTTTGAAGTCTGTGTCCAGTATGTCCAAAGTCTGATATTCTTCACTGATGGTTTCTGGATTTTTATAGTGATCCTTTGAATGGATCATCATTTCCTGTTATTTATTTATTTATTTATTTATTTATTTATTTATTTATTTATTTTTATTTATTTATTGTCTTGTAATTTTTCATTGCACAGTGTACATTTTAGTATTTTAATGTGTTAACTCTGGGATTTAGTTCCCGAGCTGCCTGTTTCTTAAGTTTGTACCCAGCTAGTGGTATGACAAAGATTTGCTTGAGTGCCAGCAACTAACAAAAACAAACTAACACCGAAAACTCCTTTCACTGTCTTTGCAAATTGGCTCTGCATTGGCTGGTGCTCTCCTTCAGAGTTTAGCCCTCCTATCAAGAAGATCAGCCAAGGCAAATGTGAGGTGGAGAGTCTTCTCCATCTTTTCTGACCCTGTATATTGTCCTGGGCTTGCACTTACTAGTGGTATTAAGAATTCCCTATATGGGGACGGGTGTGGCTCAAACAGTTGGGCGTCCGTCTCCCATATGGAGGGACCTGGGTTTGATCCCCGGGACATCCTGGTAAAAAAAAAAAAAAAAAGAATTCCCTATTTATAGGATTTGAATGCTCCCTCTACTCCTTATGAAATATTCTTTCTCCATCTCCCA
This sequence comes from Tolypeutes matacus, assembly GCA_026826555.1. NCBI lineage: Eukaryota > Metazoa > Chordata > Mammalia > Cingulata > Chlamyphoridae > Tolypeutes > Tolypeutes matacus. The sequence goes on along the minus strand of JAKSZT010053817.1, from coordinate 1,288,915 downwards.
GGTACTCTCTATTGTATGACTTAAAGCAGGAAATCCTTTGCCCCAGTCTCTTTGACTTGTTTCTTACACTGCTTTAACTGTCCCCAAGCTGCTTCTGCATTCAGGGCAAGTTCTGGGAGGGCAAGCCAGAGAGGAGTTTTCTGGTCCAAATTTTGCTGCTCAATAGATTGGCACCGACAGAGGCACTGCAGTATGCACATGGGAGTTACGCTGCTCCCCCTGGATTAGGGCCAGGGACTTGCAATGGGAGCACAGGCTGGCTCCACACAGCACTGGGAAGGGGGTAAAGAGGGGCCTATAAGGACGCCATGAGCTCCTCCTACCTTTTTTTAAAGTTGTGCTTTCTTTTGGCACTCATCCAGTTATGTCCACCCTTTAACTGTTTTCCAGAGTTCTGAGGAAGTTGGCTCTGCCAGTTTTGGCTAGTTGTTCAAAGATTCTGTGGGGGAACAGCACCCTGGAGCATCCTACACCACCATCTTGGTTGACCAGAAACCCTGATCATTTACTTTTCTTTCCTTCTCTCAAAAGATATTTACGTTCTCATTGGATATGTTTTTAAGATCAAACATTGTGAAAATATATAGTGTAGAAAGTGAAATTTCCCCACAATTTCATCCCCTAAAGATAATGTACTGTTAACAGTTTGAGGTGCAAACTGTTTTGTTTTTCCCTACATCTTCAAAAACACATAAATGTTTCTTTAAACAAAAATGGGACCAAAACATTTTACTCTGTAACTTTCTTTTTCTCCTATTTAGCACATTTTCTCAAACAGCTCTCCATGTTGGAATGCACAGACAGACCTACTTCATCCTTTTAATGTCTGAAATGCCTTCCCTTATACAGCTACCACCATCAGATACTTGAAGAAAGACCATTTAAACATAAGTTTTCACATGGAATGCTTTCTAAAGAAAATTAGTAGGTAAAAAGAAAGTTACAGTAAAATATGAGATAATCCCACTTAAAAATAATAAAACAGAAGATGGCAGAATCAGAAGCTTCAGGGCTCAGTCTCCCAACAGAAGCCTTGAACCAGCAAGAATTGGCAAAAACATTTTTCTCAAAACTCCAGAAAATAAGCAAAGGACTGCAGTAATAGGGAAACCACCAAATCAAGAAAAAGGCTACTTAAAAGCAGTAGGATCTCATGGCACCCTGGCTGGCCATTCCCCCACCCCTCACAGACTCAGTATAGAGCCAGCCCAAGCTCCCAGTACAGATCCCTGGCCCCAGTTCCAGTGGGAGCAGAGTAACCCTTGTGCACATTCTGGGAGCATGTACGTCTTGCCCAATCTGTCTAGTGGTAGATAGAGAATCTCACTATTCTAGAACTTGCCATGCATGCAGAATGTGGTTCAAAGAACTCTCCTACAGAACACTGTGGGAGAGCAGTCAAGTGGCTTTCTGGGGCAAGGGATTGCTAGCTGTCGGACATGTAGTGCCCAGTACTCTTTTCTAGGTAAGAGGGGAGAAGAGGAGGGAAAAGGGGACATTCATATCTGTGTGAAAAGGATAATTCCTAGGGCTACACATGCATGCCAAGACAATAGTATGCACAGAAAGGACCAGAGAGGCCTTTAGACTTTGGCCTGAAACTGTTCTCTAAACTCATTGTATAGATAAGCCCTGAAGGAGAGCACTTGCACACAAGCCAGTCTACAAAAACTGGGAATGGTGTTTTGTTTTTTTCCTTCTTTTATTTATTTTATTAGTTAGCTCCTGACATTCAAAGAAAGCTCTGTCATAACACTAACAGGATACAGGCTTAAGGAACAGATGTCTCAGAGTCAAAATTCCAGCAATAACAATTAAAATATCAAAATGTCCAGGCTTCAACAAAATATTACAAAACATACAAAGAAACAGGATGCAATGGCCCAGGCAAAGGGGAAGATTAAAGCATCAGAAACCATAAACTAGGAGAATCAGACCTAGGATATTCCAGACAAAGTGTTTTTTATAAAATGGTCCTAAATATGCTCAAAGAGCTAAAGGAAAACAAGGGCAAAGAACTAAAGGAAATCAGGAAAATAACAGACAAACACAAAGAGAAAATCAATAGGGAGATAGAAATCCTGAAAAGAAACCTGAAGACCACAGTAACAGAAATATAAATTCCTTAGAGAGATTCGATTGGAGCTGGCAGAAGAAAGAATCAGTGAACTTGAAGGTAAGATGATTGAAATCATTCAGTCTGAGAAGCAGAAAGAGGAAAGAATGAAGAAAAGTGAACAGAGTCTGAGGAACCTGTGGGACACCATCAAGTGTACCAATACATGCATTATGGGAGTCCCAGAAGGAGAAGAGAGAAAGACAGAAGCAGAGAGAATACTTGAGCAAATAATGGCTGAAAACTTCCCAAATTTAACAAAAGACATAAATATACACATCCAAGATGCTCAACAAACTCCAAATAGGATAAACCCATATAGGTCCATATAGTGCCCATGAGAAACTGTTCAAATTTGCCCAAAGATAAAGAGAGAATTCTGAAAGCCTTGAGAGAGAAGAACACGTCACATACAAAGGAGCCTAGGTAAGATTAAGTGCCAATTTCTCATCAGAAACCATGGAGTAAAGAAGGTAGTGGGAAAACATAGGTAAAGTGCTGAAAGCAAAAAATTCCCAACCAAGAATTCTATATCTGGGAAAACTGTCTTTCAAAAATGAGGGAGGGATTAAGACCTTGTCAGATAAACAAAAGCTGAGGGACTTCGTCACCACTAGACGGGCCCTACAAAAAATGCTAAAGGGAGTTCTGCAGGTTGAAAGGAAGAGACACTAGACAATTGCCTGAAACCACATGAAAAAATAAAGATCTCCAGTAAATATAACAACACAGGTAAATATAAGTACCAGTAGTACTGTATTTTTTATTTGTAACTCCACTTTCTACTTCCGACAGTATCTAACAGGCAAATGAATGAAATGTAATGATGGATCAATGGTTTTGGATTCGTAATGTATAAATATGCATAAAAGTAGGGGGACAGGAGGTATAGGAACATGGTTTATATATGCCATTGAAGTTGTTAAACTGGCATCAAAGCAAACAAGAGTTTATAGATTTAGGATGTGAAATTTAAACCCCAAGGTAACTACAACGAAAGTATCAGCTAATATGCGAACTCTTAAGAGACAGAAAGTAGAATACAGGATCCAGGGTGGGAGGAAGTGGCCATGAGGAGTTAATGCAAAATGAGTACAGGGTTTCTGTTCAGGGTGAAGGGAAAGTTCCAGTAATGGATGGTAGTGAGGGTACTACAACACTGTGAATGGATTAATCCCACTGAATGGTATGCTTGGGAGGCGTTGGGATGGGAAGATATATGTTATGTTTCCATAATCAACAAAAAAAAAGTATGAATGATAAACTAAAGAGATAATGACAAATAAACACAATACATGATACTGGATGGGATCTAAGAATGGAGGAGAAAAAACTCAATAGGACATTATTGGGACAGAAGAAGAAACTGAATATATAATGTAAGTTTTATATCAATGCTCAATTTCTTGAATTTGATAACTGCACTTAAGGTGATTACATAAGTGAACAACCTTGTTTATAGGAAGTGTACACGGAAGTATTATGTATTCAAGGAGTACGATGTGTGCAACCTGCTCTCTAATGTTCAGAAAATAGATGACAATTAGATAGCGAGATAACAGATAGAATGATATGGCCAAGGTGACAAAATGTTAAAATTAGTGGAGCTAGGTACCTAGGGGTGGGTGGGACTATGTCAGAGTCCTCTCTATGGGGTTTCTATTATTTTATAACTGTCCTGTATGATTGAAATTGTTTAAAAATAAAAAGTTAAGAAATAATAAAACAGAATTGTATGAATGTCTACATATAAGAATATACAGTGGGGGGCGGATGTGGCTCAACTGGTTGGGCGTCCGTCTCCCATATGGAGGGACCTGGGTTCGATCCCCAGGACCTCCCGGTAAAATAAAAAAAATAAAAATAAAAAAAAAAAGAATATACAGTGAAAGTGCTAGAAAGAGACCCAGGTGCTAACAGTGGTTACATCTAAGAAGGGGAGAGGGACTGGGAAGTGATGGTGAAAAGGGACTTTTCCTTTCTTTCTTAACATGACTGAATTGTCTGAATTTTTACATTGAGCACATTTTCATATTGTACTCATTCAATTAAAAGAAAAAGCTTTCAAACCTGTACAACCCCTAATGCAACGTGGGATCTCATACTGGATCCTGGAACAGAAAGAGGACAATGGTGGGAAAACTGGTGGAATCGGAATCAAGCCTGGAGATTAGTTATAAGAAATGTAACAATGTTCACCTCTAAGTTGTGATACATGCGACATAGTTACATAAGATGTTAGAGGGAAGCCTGGCTGAAGCTGTACTACTGCTGCAACATTCCTAAAAATCTAAAATCATTCCACACAAAAAATAACCCCCAAGCCCTGTACACCCCAATGGAGACAACATGGTGGTGAAACTGCTACTTTACATAATGCTCACGGATTGCTGACAGGTGGGTAATTAGGGGAACCGTTTTAGAAAGCAATTTACTTGTATGTATTTATAAATGCAAGTAAAGTGCATCCTATTTAAATAATCCCTCTTCCCCTAGATCTTTATCCAAGAAAATAATTGAGAAGAAAAAAAAAAAGCTAAGCAATATTTGTAGTATTAAATACTATATTATACTACAGTGTAATTGAAGCATTATTTATAATAATGAAAATGGAACAGGTTAAACATTTAACCACAAAGAAAAGGCTTCACAAATAAGGGCACAGCCACATATAGAATATTATGCAAACATCAAAGTAATTGTGAGGACTGGAACCACATGGTAAAAATGTTCATAATACACAATTTAGATTTTTTAAAAAGTAGGCCAAAGTCTTTTGTAGACCGAATACAACTCTTTAAAACATCCATGCAATTTTTTCCTTTAAAAAAGTATATGCATGAACAGGGTCTGGAAAAAACCAGAAATATTAAAATAGTTGGGTTAAGAATGGGAGGATTGGGAGCGGACGTGGCTCAAGCAGTGAGCACCTGCTTCCCACATGGGAGGTCCCAGGTTTGGTTCCAGGTGCCACCTCAAAAAAACAGAAACAAACAAGAAGCGAAACAGACGAAAGTAACCAACTCGGTGGAGCTGATGTGGCTCAGTGATTGAGCACCAGCTTCCCATATACGAGGTCCCAGGTTCAATCCCTGGCCCTCGTACCTCAAAAAAAAAAAAAAAAAAAAATGAATGGGAGGATTGTCAGTATACATTTTTTTAAACATTGCTAATATAAAAGACATTATGTTTTTAAAGGAGAAAGCCAGCTACAAATAAATATACAATTCATTTCTACAATTAAAACTGATGATCCAGAAAATTCAAAATGCCAAGACTACAAAAATTTATAAAATATCCCATCCCTCGAATAGACAAATATAATCCAAAACAGATACTCTGATATTGTATGTCTGACATCATTTATAGACACAACTGATTCATAGAATCAAGCTATCTGATGAAATGATGTAAAGATCAACACAAATGACGGACTTCTCTCAGTAAAAACATACACATTTGCTTCAAAATACAACACAACAATGTATCCAGCTCCTGTGAACACCTTCTTGATTGTTATAGAGTAATGCTACTAGAAATAATTTAGTGGCAACAACTGAATTAAAAACAATTCCCAAAGACACATAACAAAATACACAACAGGAAGGAGCAGCTCACTTGTCTGAAAAGAATTGGGAAGTCCTCAGCACTGTCGGCCTTCCGGATTCCTTTCCCTCCACCGCCTTCAGAAGCTTTGATCATCAATGGAAAACCAATTTTTTCTGCTGCCTGGGGGCAAAGGACAAACAGACCTCTGTAAAGGTTTAACAGTTTCCAGCGCTAAGAAGACATGGAGAAGGTTCCAGCTCCTTGGCCCCGGCAGGCTCTCTTTTTACCTCCAGGCCTTCATCTACGTCTTTCACACAACCCCGTTCGTACACATCTTCTGGGACACTGATCCTTTCCCCCTCCTGCAGGCTGTCCTCTGCCCACTCCACCGTCAGACCTGCAGAGTCACAGAGAAAACAGAATCCTTCCACGGATGGCAGAGACAACCATAAGGTTCCTCCTCCTTGCCAAAACCTCTCTAGACCTGGGTGTCTGGACAAACAAAATAGGCACATGCTTTCGGCTTCCAACAGTGCCTTTTAATTGTTCTTAATGGAATGGGAAATCAAGTTTAAGAAATTAGACTGAGTCTTTCAAAAGCAACCATATTAACTTAATCCCAAAAAATACCAAAACTACCATATGGAGTCATTTATCCATGAATCATTATTTTCCAAAGCCCTCAAAGATTTAAAAAAAAAAAAAACACTTTCCACTCCAAATTCAAAATTCAACTTTTAGAGGAAAAAATCAAATTTAATAGCAAACTCCTGAGATTTTTCCCTGTTTATTTTTTTCTTTGTCTCACAAATTCTACTTTTAGGAATTTCACCCAAGGAAATAATTAAGAGGTACATATAGATTTAGCTATGATATTATCAATGTTCCATCATAAGTTTTAATATTTTAAAAATTGGAGAAAAACTTGAAAGAAGCTAAATGCATAACAATAGAGGATTGTTAAATTAGGGCACATCCATATGATGTAACCCTATGCGGGTATTTTAAATGTTGTAAAGTATATTTATTGACAGAAAGATATTCATTAAAAAAAAAAAAGTCACCAACTAGTAAATATAAGTTCTCTGTTTTTCTAAAAGAGATGGCCTAGAAAAAAGGTTGGAAAGGTCGGTGCCCACATTGTAATAAATGTTCTACAGAGGAGAAAGGATTATGGATGATTTTTATTTCTTTTTTGTATTCTCATCTTTTCGAAGTTGCCAATAATGAAATTGTGCCGCTTGTCCATGGTTTTAAAATCTTAAACTTAAGAATATAAAAGCACACTCCTCTCACCCCAGCTGCTCACATTAGCAAGAAGGAGCCGTGAGGCCCCCCAAGGGAGGTACAGCACCCCTTACCGCTTCCACTCCAGGGCAGGGTTGGAATCTGCAGCGTCTGGGCCACGATGGTGGATGCGATCTTATCTCCCAGGGCCCACATGGCCTCGCTGGGAGGGCCTGAGGGAGCAGGGGCAGAGAGGAAGGCAGAATGGAGTCAGCCACAAAGCGCCTGCAGGCCGAGCGCTGAACAAGTGCACTGCAGCATGTCCAGGTGGGGAGCAGACTACAAAGACATCCCAACTCTCCAGGATCTCAAGGTCAAGTTGAGGGAAGAAAAAAAATCTGTTAGTGTGCCACCACATCAGTCAGCTTCCAACACATTTGGATTATAAACCTGGTGTGAGTTCGAATTTAAGCTATTGTGGCATATACAGAACTCACTTTGGATGGGTGGGGGGGATGATGCAAAGAGGGGGACCAAGGAGGCAAGTGAGTGCCTCAGGGTGACCAGGGGTCAGCAAACTTTTTCTGGAAAGAGCCTGATAAGAAATATTTTCACTTTGCAGGCCTGATGGTCTCTGTTACCAGGGTAGGCCCAAAGCAGCCACAGGCAATATGTAATAGCTGTATTCCAATAAAACTTTATTTACAAAAACAGGTGGCAGGCCAGATTTGGCCCATAGGCTATACTGTCAACTCCTGGGCTGGACTATCAGCCTCCAGAGGAGCTAAAACTGAAGGCTAATGAGAGGTCCAGGTGATAGCCAATCGGGATAGACACTCCAAATCTATTCAAAGTCCTTGGGCAGTGGTCGCCAGTCACCAGGCAGACTGGGCAGCCCAGGTGTTGATTTGCACTGAGCTTTTTCATACACAGGCAAGTCTGTGTGGCACACCCAGAGGTCAGGCGTAGCAACAGGGACGTACTGCAGAAGTGATTCCCCTAAACCATGAAATGATGTCAGAAATGCATATACAGAGTCAACAAATACAAACAAAATCCTGAAATAAACAGAGGCCCTAAGACAATAAGAATCATGTTACTTAACAAGCAGCAGTGATAAGCGGCGCCAGTCCCAAGGGGTCAAGAGCATTTCTAGGGGCCAGAGAATGGTCCTAGCAAAGGTGTGGCCTTATCAGAAATGTGATCCCAAACCTACTCAGGAATCTGAACATGGCTAATATCTCAGTACCGACAAAAACGCTAGCAGAGGGTCCTGCTTGTCCCAGCACCATTCCACTGAGATAACGGCAGTGGCCTGGCAGACTTCCCACATGCTCTCCCACCCCTCGACTCACCCGCTGAGGATGAGGTGGAGATATCAAACTCACCCCCACTTTACAGAACAGAACTAGAAAGAGGATCTCACCCAGCCAAGTCTCCCACCAACGTCCTGATTCCCACATATCTGATGGAAACACACTCTACCTAAGAAAGCAATCTCATGCTTGTGCAGGAGCTCCGGAAGTTTGGGGTTTTCAGAAGCATGGCCCCAGCCAGCCCACACGGCCTGCAAACACAGAGAGGCATGAGCAGAGGTCTTCCTGCAATGACCCACCTCCCCATCACAGGTCAGATTCTCACTTCAGAGTTTCACAGAGCCCAACTCCTCTACCTCTTCCAAACCAATGAACCAAGAATCCCAAAGCTCAGGCCCGCTGTCCCCCTGTGGGCAGACTCGGAGCACCCAGATCGATTCACCTGCACAGGGATTCTCTTGGCAATGTCCACAATCAGCTCCACATTGGCATAGTTGTTGTTATTGGGCCCTCCGGGGACGGGGACATACTGATCTGCCATCTTGATATACTCTGGAATTAAGCGGGAAGGAGAAGGAAAGAACAGCTGAAAGGTTTACGTGCTGTGATGACAAACAGCCGCATGAGACGATGACTCTGAAGACTATGTGGCAACAAGGGACAAATGTGTACAATAATTTGGAGAAAACCGAAGATGATTTCAACTAGGTGAAAATATATATGTGCCTCTGAATAAAGCAGGGAAGGGAACAAAAGATCAAAGCAACCTGTTGGGACAGTGGAATTAAAGGGGAGTTTGTTTTTTTTAAAAAATCTCTATTTCAAGTTTATCTTAATATTGTTTAACATTTGAATTGATACATTGTCTTGATTTTAACATAATCATGCTCTTTAAGCCAGAAATTCCACTTCTAAGAATGTGCCCCCCAAAACCCCTCATCAACCAGGCCAAGGAGTTACAAAGAGGATGTTCCCTGAGCAGGATTTTGAGCTATGAAAAATCAAACTCGATCCAGAGCCAAAGGTTGTTCCCTTTGTAGTATGGGGTCCTCTAAGATCCTGAATATGAACCATCTGTACTTTACGCACAGACGCAAAAGGAAACCCAAGAGTGACGGCTCCTTCCCCTCTGTCTGCCTCCAGTGCTTATCAAACTCGTGAGCATCAGCCAGTGCGGAGGTTCCGGAGGTTACAGAGGGAGCAAATCCAACGGGCTCCCCGCAATCCAGTTTTACTTTAATGTTGAAGAGGAACAGAAAAAAAACTAAAGCAATAATTGCAGATGTGGTCAGTGCTGAGAAGGAAATACACAGGGTTCTCTGAGAGGCAAGCACAGAAGGACATGTCCTCCTCACAGGGGATGTTAAACAGATCTAAAGACAGGCGGAGCAGATATAGCCCAGCGGCTCAGCGCCTGCTTCCCATGTACAAGGTCCTGGGTTCAATCCCCGGTACCTCCTAAAAATAAAAATAATAATTAAAAAAAATAAAGTCAGATGTGCAGAGACTTCGGGAAAAGCACCATCACCAGAAAGCAGAGCACGTGTCAAGGCCCTGCAGCAGAAAGCAAGGCCAGCCCAGGAACCCACAGAGGCCAGGGCACCTGGGATGCAGTGAAGGATCGGGAGAGGGCAGAGGCAGAGCCAGGGGGCTGGCTGGGACCTTACTGGCCAGAGTGAGGATTTGGAATTACAGCCTACATCCTGGTTGTTTGGCCCTGGGCCAGTTATGTATGTCCCTGCGCCTTGACCTTCTCATCTGTAAAATGGAGCTGCCAATTAGACTTGTCTTCATGGGTGGCCGTGAGTAACAAACCAGGCAGCGTCTGTGCAGGGCAGAGCCCCATGCCCGCGCTCTGGAAGTGCTCCCAGGACGGAGCTGAGGGTTGCTGATACTGGAGGCAGCTTTGCAGCCACCAAAGCACTTTAAAGAGGGGAGTGAGGGGATCTGAGTTGGTTTTAAAGTCACTCTGCGAGGTGTGGGAGGTGGGGAACATGGGAATCCCTGTAATTTCTGTGTAACATTTAGGTAATCTAAGCACCTTTTAAAATACATATAGATATATAAAAATAACACTTATATAAGCAAATGCACATAGATGCATATATATTTATATATCATTTTACAAATATTGGTTTGTATTGTGAAAAAATTTGATTTTTACCCACAATAAAAAAATTTTTTTAAAGTCACTCTGGCTGCTGTATGGAGAAGCGTGTCTAAAGGGACAAGGTGCTTCGGGGGGAAAAGGAAGCTGTCCATCAGTTATTTATAGACTGATTCATCTTAACAGACACAAAGGGATAGGGAAGTGAGTGGAAAAACGAATGGATGAGTGAAATACAGTACATACGTCTTTACTAAAACAAATATCTTGGAGGCCTAGAGAGCAATCTGCTGTTAGCACGGACACTTGTCAAAGACGGGATTCGCACTGTGCATGTTAACTGAATTTCTGAGGCACCTGGGTCCCTCTGCTTATTAGTTAAATTAAATGAAGAAAGGGCAAATTAACTTGGGGCATGAAAGGCACCCTGGGACTCTGCTTCCGGTCCCAGAATGGCGCTTCCTGGGAGGGGCAGCAGGGGTGAGGGCAGGTAAGGAGGGGGGCGTGGCAGAGGAGGGGTCGAGGCCCAGGTACCTGCGTTGGCCTTGAGGTCCTCGGGGGTCACCATGACTACAAACCGGATGGCCCGCTCGTTGCGGAACATCTCATAGGCCCACCTGCGGATGGAGCGCATGCACTTGACCGCGGCAATGCCGTTGTTGGCGATGAGGACCTGGGATGGGAGAGAGGAAGGCGCTGGGGCTGCACAGCCACCTGCCCGGAGGCTTTGTGCTACGGCGGAGCCTCCTGCGGCACCTGGCGGCCACTGCTCCTCTTGGCCTTTCTAGGGCACACGCCCCGTAGCAGGAACGGATGAATGAATGAATGGTTTTTGAGTCCTTTGTCTGGAGCCATCATGACCACCCTCAACATTTTTCGAGAGTTTAGGAGTTGCCAAGCCACGGTGCAATGTATCATGCCTGCCTCGTTCCATTTCGGCCGCACAACAGCCTTGTGTAAGAGGTCATCCCTATTGGGGGGTTAACGACATTAAGACTGCGAGGAGTTAAGGCCCTTCCTAAGGTCACAGGGCTAGTAAGCGGCCAGATCTACCTTACTGCGCAGTCTGACCTGTGCTCCTCACTGCCCCCATGACTGCCTCTGCGTGCTAAAGGCCAAAGGCCCCACAGCTGTAAAGAGGCAAGGCGGCAGCACAGAGCACCGGAAGGGGCCCAGCTTTCACCTCCAGGCTGTGCCATGAACTTGCTGTGTGGCCCTAGGCAGACACCTCCGCCTGAGGAGACTGGATTTGCTAACTTCCTGGCTTGGTGTCTAAGGGAAGAAAAAACAATCAGATGCACAGCTTCAAAGCTCCATTTAATCATTTTAAGGCCCCCTCCACTGCTGCTTAATCTTCAAGATAGCCCTGAAGGACAAGCCTCATTAGAGATTTGGGATGTGATCATCTCTATTTTACGAAGGGGAAACTGAGGCCGATCTCACATGCTGCCAGTGGCCATGACAAGCTCTGACCAGGGCTTCTAGCTCCAGGGTCAATGCTCTTTCTCCCCTTTCATCAGTGCCTCTTGGGAAGAGATGATGAAACAACTGTGCTTTGGCTTTCTCAATCTTATTACCAAAGAAAAGCTTGGTCAAGAGGGAAGGACTGCTGGATGGCCCCAGCATGGCCCAGTTTCCCTCTGACCCCATTTATTCTAGCATGCTCTGGGACCCCAGGGGGAGAAGGCTAGCTGCAGCCAAGCTTGCTGATCTAGTCTCCATTGCTCTGGCTTTCCCACAAGGAGTCTAGAAGAGAGGGCATGCCAAGGTCAACTCCTAAGCCATAAAGTGCAACCGCTGCAGGGGGAGGCTTTTCCAGGGCCACCTAGCCCCTCAGCTCCTGAGGACCGGCCAGCGAGGACCGGCCAGCCATCGGTGGGGCTGGCTGCAAACCAGTCCCCTGGCAAGTGTAGCAAAAGTGCAGCTTCTGGATCCCCACCCAGGAGCTTCTAAATTCAAGGCTCATGGGCAAGGCAGAGGAATCTGTATTTTTAACCAGCAAGACTGATGGCACTCAGGTCTGGGAACCACTCACTGCACTGGGGTTAAGGGCATGGGCTCTGCAGTCCAATGGCCAGGGTTCAGATCCCAGCTCCTCCACTTGCCACCTCCAAGACCTGGGCAAGTTCCTTCCCCTCTCTGAGCCTCAGTTTCCTTCTCGGTAAAAGAATACCCATTTATAGATAGCCACGCGGGTGGCTGCATGACACAGAATGATGTAAATCCTGGCCCATCGTAGGCCCTCAATGAATGGGAGCTGCTGCTGCTTCACCACCATCCTTAAGGAACCACTTAACGCTTAAGCAACCACCTGTAAGTACCATTAACACTTAAAGTAGAATGGAAAGGAACAAAGCACCAATAGTCAAACAGACCTGCGTTCAAATCCCGGCTCCACCACTTCCTAGCTACCTGATCTTGGAGGACCCAGTTTCAAGTCTCTGAATCCTAGCTTCTCCACGAACACAACAGGAATAATCCTAACAGTACGCGGCCCAGGACTTTAACTGGATGGAACGGGAAAAAAAATGTGAAAAGTCTTTGTAAATGGCACGTCTTAGTAAACTCTGCCCTCTCATTCCTGTAGGAGAGGACCCAAGGCTCTGCTCTCCTTTAAGAGGCTGGAAACCTCAGAATGGGGCTGGGTTTTATGTTTCCCTCCCGATAATGTGAAAAGCGGCTCCTTTCAGGAAAGCTCAGGCTCCTTTGCAGGAGCCTCCTGGCTGTACTCAGGGGCCTCGGTCTCCCTCTCTATGAAACGGGGTACCACACCCATGGCATGGGCTGCTGTGAGGGGGGAAGCTCAGGCAAGTCAAGTGCTCACCAAAGGGTAGCCCTCGCCCCACTCTGCCACGTAAGGAACGAGTCTCAAGTGGGAGAGTGCCGGAATACAACTGTACCTTTTCGATGACCTGATTCCCTCCAAAGCGTGTGACAAACTCGGCTGGGGAAGCCACAGTAAAGTCCCTGTGCAGATCCAGCTTCTTGTGTTCTCGTCCCCTCTTCACCAGGTGGAGTCCTGACATGCTTGGCCTGCAAAGGGAAGAGAGAAACCCGCATCGGGGGGAGCCCTGTGCCTACAAAATCCAGGTCAGCAGAGAAGCCGAAGCCTAGCAGACCCCTCTGCTTTGCCTTCTTTCCCAGAGACCCTGAAGCAGATCGCAGAGACTCAAGGGCAGAAAGCACCTTCTCCAGAGCCCAGCGGCCCAGCATACAAAGTAAGCAGGAGAGATGCCTTACCTGCCCCGAGTGTACATCTAGATTTTTAACCTTATTTTTACTTCACAGGCCCATCATTTAGGGAAAATTTTTAAAATCTTCTAACAGGAGTAGGAGTTTATGATCAGGCAGGACATCCACGGGGGCCCCTATTCCTGGGTGGTGCCTACATTCTAATACTTCAGACAGATCCATTAAACCATATTTATATCTTCCACGCACTTTTCTGAATGTATATTTCAAAATTTTAAAACCCGAAAACAAAGAAACAAGAGAACATGTAATAAAATCGAGATTCCTTGTCCCACCCTTCCAGTCTCCCATGCCAGAGGAAATCACTTTCGACTCTTTCTGGTGTTCACCTGTCTCCTTAGTTCTAACCAATATGCACATACTCTCTTGCGAGTCATCAATTTGAGACCCCATCCTTGGCCTTCCTATTCTGATAAAGGGTTTAGCTCTCTTACATGGCTATCCCACCCACTTCCCCTTCTTCAGCTGCTCAATGGAGCAGGACTGTACGTTGGGAAACTTGATATTCAGTGTTTCTTTAGTCTATGATCATTATTCACAGATGAGTGCTACAGTATTCAAGGTTTTCTTTCCTTTCTTTTTAGATTTTTTTCCTGGAGGTTAATAATTTTTTCATTTATATGATGTTCCTTGTACCTGTTGCTAATTCATCTCAATTCTTCCAATAGTCTCCCAGTAGGTATAAGATAATTGATCGGTTCTTTTTTTTTTTTTTCCTTCCCATTAGCAAAATCCCTCCTGGAGGCCTCCTTTCATACTGGCTCTTCTCTAGGCCGCCTACACAACCATTCTAAGGCTTCCCTTGGCTGACAACCTTAGAATTCCCTTGGCCTTTCCAATCTGGGGTTAGATTCCTAGGTTGGGGGATCTCATGGTTCACTCTTTCTTGGAGTACTCCCTTGTTTTGCTGGGGTATATCCTTCAGTAGTTTCATCTGATTAAAAAGATGGAATAATGGCAGGGCACTTGACAATGACAATGACATGCCTGTCCTGCTCCTGGCTGCACGAGGCTCCCTGGCAACCATCATTCTGGAGATTTTCTTTGAGTCTACAGTAGGATCTCCTGTTTCCTAGCTCCCAAGTGTTGCTCTTCCTTGGTTTACTCTCATTTTAGTGGAAGACATCCTCCAGAAGCTTTCTGAAGAAGCATGTTCTAAAAATGTCTTTCTTTTGCCCTCGAATCTGACCCTATCATTTTGCTGTGTATAGAATTCTAGAAGGGAAAACCTTCTCCTTCAGAGTTTCAGAAGCTTTGTGCCATTGTGTTCTAGCTTCCAGGGATGCTAGAACCAGAGCTGTTCTGATCCCTGATCCTTTGTAGGTGACCTTTTTTTTTTCTCATCCAGAAGTATACAGGATCTTCTTTGTCCCTATCTTCTGCAGTTTCACAGTGGTATGTCCAGGGATGGGTCTAATCCATCTATTTCCTGACAGGCTGGGAACCTGTCAGGCCCTTTCGATCTGGAGACTGAGGTCCTGGAAAATTGTCCTCAAATATTTCCTTGGTGACTTCCTTGCCTTCTTTTTCTCTATTCTTTCTAGAAGCCTTATTACTTGGATGTTGAAATTCCTGAACTGGCCCTCTAATTTTTGTATTTTCCCCTCTCCTATTTTCTCTCTCTTTTCTTCTACTTTCTGGGCAATTCCTTCAATCTTATCTGCCGCCCCACCCCACCCCACCCCGGCATCAGACACTGGGTTTTTTTTTCAGGAGACATCAGGTCAAAGGGAAGAAATTTCAGTCATTACCTACCATCAATCTTATCTTCTAACTGTTGAGTTTTCATTTCTGCTATCATGTTTTAACAACCAAGAGCCTGTTTTGGGGCTACAAATGTTCAGTCTTTTATGGCATCCTGTTCCTACATACGCAGTATCCATTCTGCCCACTATGAGAATATAACGATGGCTTTTTATTTATTTTTTTATTTTTTATTTTTTTTAAAGATTTTATTTATTTATTCATTTATCCCCCCCTTGCTGCTTGTGCTCGCTGGATCAGCTAACCACGCCGTGCGGGCGGGCTTGCCTTCACCAGGAGGCCCCGGGAACCGAACCCGGGGCCTCCCATATGGTAAACGGGAGCCCTACTGATTGAGCCACAGCCGCTTCCCTAACGATGGCTTTTTAAAGTTCTCTTCTGCTGGCATGGTTTCAGTTTCATCCAAATTTCTTGTGTCCATTTGTTTGTATGTTTGGACCCTGTCTTCCGTATTAAAAACTGTACTCAAATGTTTGGTATGGTCATGATTAAGAGTGGGAACTAGGGGTTGGATGTGGCTCAACTGGTTGGGCGTCCATCTCCCATATGGAGGGACCCGGGTTCGATCCCCGGGACCTCCCGGTAAAAAAAAAAAAAAAAAAAAAAAAAGAGTGGGAACTAAAGGACAGATGAGAAGCACTGAGCATGTGGGTAGGGTTGGTTGACCCCAAGCTTCAACACTGGCTGATCTAGGAGGGCTGTTTGTTAGGGAGGCCCCGTGTCAGTATCTTTAGAGGTTTCCTCCCGAGCTGGTCTAATTTCCCCAGGCAAAGTCTTCAGTTCTTCCGCCTTGAGGATCAAGATCAGCCAGGGAGGACGGGACTGGGTGTAGGGAATCCCCCTGTTTGGAATTCAGGCCTTACACCCTCAACTGTGCCTATCAACACCCCAGCTCCAAGACTCTGTTTTTCCCTCACCAGTAAAAGAAGCACCTGCCTTCTCCTGGGATTGAAATGGCATCCCCACACACAGAGAAAGGGAGGCAATCTCGGAATCATTCGCCAAATCCTTTTCCTTTTGGTACTCCCTCCTCATGACCTCCTTCACCCCAAGTTCCAGAGGTACCCAATCGGGCCAGTTCCTGTACCTTTCAGGGGTTCTGCAGAAGAATCCAGAAAGTTCTCAGCCTTTCTCTCTGTTGCTCTAGGATTTAGCCTTCCTGGTTCTGCTAAGCCAGTTACCACTTGTTCACCTGCTTTCCAGCGTCAAAAATGTAGTTTCTAATCTCCGCTTCTGTTCTCCCCATCTTGATGGGTTTCTATCTCCTAAGAAAAGCCTGTTGCTGTCATCTGGTTGGGCTTTTGTTTTTTGTTTTTTTTTTAGATAATAAATTTGTGTTGTTTTTTTTTAAAGATTTATTTATGTATTTCCCCCCCCCCCGTTGTTTTTGTGCTCGCTGTCTGCTCTCTGTGTGTTCTTCTGTGTCTGCTTGTTTTCTCTTTAGGTGGTACTGGGAACCGATCCTGGGACCTTCCAGAGTGAGAGAGGCATTCAATCTCTTGCACCACCTCAGCTCCCTGGTCTGCTGCATCTCTTATTGTCTCTCCTCTGTGTCTCTTTTTGTTGCATCATCTTGCTGCACCAGCTCTCTGTGAGAGCCAGCACTCCTGCACGGGCCAGCTCTCGGCGTGGCCAGCTTGCCTTTCACCAGGAGGCCCTGGGAATTGAACCCTGGATCTCCTATATGGTGGATGGGAGCCCCATCACTTAAGCCACATCCGTTTCCCATCTGGTTGGGTTTTGACAGGAGAATCAGGTATGTACATTGAGCTACCATCTTAACCCGGTAATGGGTTATTCAAGCTGAGGCTCTGTCTGCCAAGAATTAGGTTAGAGGTTAACTACCCAGAGTTGTGTCCAGTGACTGTCATAGGGCCCCTTGGGAGGATGGGGCTAGGCTGGTTCAGGGACCCAAATGTTTTGGTGAAGAACTGATTGACCCATGTGTGCCACCATATATTTGTCAAGCTTTATAATACCTTGTTACAGTAGACATGACTAACCACTGCTTTGTCTGAGCAGGGAAAAGCAAAGCTGGAAGTAAATAAGCAGTTGTGGAAAAGTAATTCATTTTACAGATGGGGAAACTGAGTCCCAGCTAGGTGAAGGGGTCACCCAGCAAATCAGCACGGCTTGGGCTGCTTCTATCACCCCAAACCTTCTCTGTCATGCCATAGGTTGGAAATGTTGGGTTTGGGTGTTTCCTGCTCTATAAAGTCTCTGTGTTCAATACAGTTTTCTCCACCTTCCCCTCTGGGGAAAAGACTAATCCAAGGGAAGAGCCTTCTACAAACCTGTGGAGGGCCTTACTCCCTCCAGCACTGTGGCCCACCAAAAGTGCTGCCTGTAAGAGATGAAGAAATGGACTCCTAGGCCAGGGGAACAGAAAGAGAAATGAATGACAGAAGCCCACCACATAAGTCACAATCAACAGGGGATGTATTTTCAATTAAGATTTTCTTTGTTCGACTGGGTTTAATCACAGTGCCTGAATGAATGAATGAATGAATGAACTAAAGATTTCTGGTCCTTGTTGCCTCCTATAAGCTGCAAGTAGATTTCTTCTATACCCCCTAGCATTGAGCTGCTGAGATGAAAAAGGACTTAGAAAGTACTTTGGAAGGTTAATACCATCTTGCAAATGCAAACAGTGCTTTTATTCTATTACATTCCATTAACAAGCAAGTTCCATTTGTTTTTAAGAACTTATTCATTTACAAAAACAGTGGATTTGGCCTGAGGGTGAGAGTTTGCCAACCCCAGATCTAGAGAAATAGACACCAAAAGGTTAATAGCAGTTAGGATGGTTGAATTATGGGTGGTTTATGTCTTCTTCTCTTTGTCTATAATTTCTAAATTTTCTGCAATGATATATTCTTTTCAATAAGAAAAAAAGATTAGTTCTTTAATAGGAATATCCAAAGCTATGGCCACTCCAGTGTCCACTGGGCAAGGCACTGGGTTTCCTCATCTGTGAAATTGGGATAATAATATGTAAATCAATACATAGAGAGTAATAGACAAGTGCCTGGTGCATGGTAAATGCTATTTTATTATTTCAGCGTGGTGATGTCAAGAGGATCATGGACTGTTGAATCTCCCAACCTAACCAGTAAGGGCAGCAAGCCTCTCCTCTGCCCCTTGCTCCATGATGCCCAGGGCCTTATCTCCATCCATCCCCTCTGCTCATTCCTTCCATGGTGTTCCCTGGAACTGGCTGGTTTGATCCTTTGGTTTCAAAAAGTCTGAGAAGTCCATTTCCATATGCAAAAAACATTAAAACTCACAACTTGACCTAAAGCTCAACAAAGAAAAATCTGAAGCACTAGAAAAACACCATTTTGTACTCTGGGAAAAACCATTTGCAGCCGCCATTTTAGCATCAAAACTGGTGGCTGAGCCTCTCCTAAAGGTGGGCCACAAACCAGTTAAAGCACACTAGGCAGGGCAACACGCAATGCTTCTCGAACCAGTCTCCAGGCTAGTGGCTATTTTTATCTGTTTTTGACAAACTTGGAGGCAAACCCATGTTGGCTATAGAGGGTTGACCTTCACCTGGCATTGGCTCCAGGTGAAGGAGGATCATCCAAAGCATGAGCGTTGCTGTGCCATCAGCCCTAACTCTAAGCCCTGTCCTTACAGGACAGCTTGGCAAGTGCAGGGGCTGAAACGTTTTGTGGTGACTTTGGAAGTGGCCTCAGGTGCAATCAACCATGCACCAAACACCATCAGCTGCCCAGGCACAGGACCAGGCAGAACCACGTTGGGAAGAGAGGGAATAAACACTTCTCAAGGGCCTGCTAGGGATTGGACACGGGGGCTTCTCACTCAATCCCCACAACCCTGTGGTGGTGGAAACCATCATCTCCTTTCACAATAAGGTAACTGAGGCTCAGAGAGGCCAAAGAACTTACCTCAAGTCACACAGATGACAAGTGGTAGAGCTGGGCTCCCAATCCAAAGCTACCTGACCCCCAGAATCTAATTTTAAGGCAGAAAGATAAGATAATTGAAATTAACGGACAAACCACTATTGTCTTTAAAAAACAAGCACTTGCATTTAAGAGGCAGTAGATGTAATCCCCAGTGGTTCTTAACCAGGGGCGACTGTGCTCCCCAGAGGACAAAAGGCAATATCTGGAGACATTTTGGGTTGTCACAACTTGGAAGGTGCTTTCTGGCCTCTAGTGGGTAGAGGACACGGATGCTGCTCAATATCCTGCAACGCACAAGGCGGCCCCTACAACAAAGAATGATGCGGCCCCAGATGTCAAAAGTTTCAAGGCTCTATTGGACTGGTAGCATGGAGCCATCCTCCCAAGCTTTGAATCCGGAATCCACCACTTATGATCTGTGTCATCTTGGGAAAGTTACTTCCATACTCTGTGTCTGAGGTGCCTCAAAGAGTGGAAATATTAATAACAGTAGCATCTGCTTCACAGGTCTGGTGTCCAGGGCTATGACCACGGAGCCTGGGACACGTCAGCAGCACCCATGCCGTGCTCTGTAGGAGCTATGACAGGAGCCCAGGAGTGGGAACATCAGGCTGTGGCCCAGAGATCCACTATCTACATGAAATCCCTTACCCTCTTTCCTTTTTGTAAAATGAAGATGGCAATAGCTGGCTGGTCAGCACAACTGCAGAGAGTTGGGGAGCTGATGGGAGTGAAGGCACCTTTTGAGCACCTTTTGCAGCTTGCATCTTAATATCATCACCAAGCAAGTCAGCAAGAAAGGACGTTGTGTATACCAGGAAAGGCTGATAACTGTGAACTTATCTTTCAGACGGCACCAAACCAGGCTCCCAGATGATGGACCCTTGGACATTTCTCAGGCCACCTGCCCCCTCAGTACCTCCTGGGATGGCCATTTAGGTTAGGTCAGGGGTCATCCAATGATGGCCCAAGGGCCAGATGCAGCCCACCACCTGTTTTTTGTTTAGTCCATGAGCTAAGCACGGTTTTTAAGTTGTTGGGAAAAAATCAAAACAAATTTATTTTGTGACACGTGAAAATTATATGAAAATTCAAATTTCAGTGTCTGTCAACAAAGTGGAACTAGAACACAGTCACGCCCGTTCACTGATGGATTTCTGGCCTTGACTGCACAGCCTGTCATCATGTGAAGAGCTTTAAAACAGATTCCAGATCAAGATGGTGGAATGTGATGCCTCAGGGCTCCATCCCTCCAGAGAAGCTTTGAACAACCAGCAAGAACTGGCAGAAACATCTTTCAAAATACTCCAGAAAACCGTAAAGGGACGGCAGTAAGAGGTTGAGAATCAAGAAGCCCATTTAAAAGCGGTGGATCCTGTGGAGCTTTGGCTGGCCCCTCCCCCACCAGCCCAGCGCCGAGCCAGCCCATGTGCCCAGTACAGATCCCTGGTCCTGGTTCCGGAAGGAGCAGAGTTGCCCTCGTGCACATACTGGGAGCATGTATGCCTGGCCCAATCTGCTGGTGGTGCCCTGCAGCTCGCAGGGCTCTCTTACAGGGATTGCTGCCTGTAGGACATACCAATACAAACACTGTGGGAGTCTGAGAAGGAAAAGAGAGAGAGTAAAGAGCAGAGAGGATATTCAAAGAAATAATGGCTGAAAACTTCCCAAATTTAACCAAAGACACATCCAAGATGCTCTACTAACTCCAAATAGGATAAACCCAGAGAGACTCACACTGCACATTGTTATAATCAAACTGTCAAAGATAAAGAGCGTCTGAAAGCTGCAAGTGAAAAGTAAAGAGTCACGTACAAGGGAGCAGCAATAAGATTAAGTGTCGAGGGAGTGGGTGTAGCTCAGTGGTTGAGCGCCTGCTTCGGACGTACGAGGTCTCAGGTTCAATCCCCAGTACCTTAAGATTAAGTGTCGATTTCTCATCAGAAATCATGGAGGCAAGAAGGCAGTGGGAAGACATATTTAAAGTGCTGAAAGCAAAGAACTGCCAACCAAGAATTCTAAATCTGGCAAAACTTTCAAAAATGAAGGAACTAAGACATTCCCAGATAAATAAAAGCCCGGGACCTCATCACCACTAGACTGGCCCTACCAGAAATGCTAAAAGGAGTTCTGCAAGTTGAAAGGAAAGGACACTAGGCAGTTGATTGAAGCCACAGGAATAAATAAAGATCTCTGGTAAAGGTAATGACATGGGTAGATAGAAATACCAGCACTATTGTATTTTTTATTTGTAACACCACTTTTTACTTCCGACAGGATCTAACAGGCAAATGCATAAAATGTAATGATAGATGAATGATTTTGGACTCAAAACAGTAAATATATGTATTTAATGTATAAATATGTAAGTTATGACAAGAATAACATAAAATTGGAGTGACGGAGGTGTAGAGGAACATAGTTTGTACACACTATAGAAATTAAATTGGTATCAAGGGAAACAAGATTGTTATAGAGTTAGAGTGTGGAATTTAAGCCTCATGGTAACCACAAAGAAAATAGCGGAGCATATGCAAATTCATAGAGACAGAAAGTAGAGTACAGGTTACCAGGCATGGGTGGGCAGAAGCAAAGGGAAGTAAATGCAAAATGAGTGTAGGGCTTTTGATTAGGGTGGAGGGAAGTTCTAGTAATGGATGTGGTGAGGGGACTGCAACATTGTGCATGAGATAATCCCACTGAATGGTGTGCTTGGGAGGGGGATGGGAAGATTTAAATTGTATATTGTTTACACAAATAATAAAAGAAAGAGAAACTAAAGAGACAATGACAAACAAACACAATACATGATACTTGATAGGATCTAGAAATAGAGGGGGAAAGGCTCAAAAGGACACTGTTGGGACATAAGAAAAAATTGGAATATACATGTTAAGTTTGACTTCAATGTTCAATTTCTTAAACTTGATAACTACATTTAAAGGGATTACACAATGAATATCCTTGTTCTTAGCAGACATTCATGGAAGTATTACGTGTTCGAGGAGTATGATGCGTGTAACCTGCTCTCAAGTGTTCAGAAACTAAATAGATGGATGGACAGACGGATGTATAGATAGGCAGATAGATAGATGGAATGACACAGCACAGGGCAAAGGTAGCAAAATGTTAAACTTGGTAGTTCTGTCTGGGGTGGTATTGTTTTTACACTGTAAGTTTTAAATTATTTCAAAATAAAAAGTTAAAAATACGATAGATATCTCCCATCCCAGACTAATTAAACCTAACATTTCAATACAGGCAGTTGGCCATAGTTCAGAGCAGAATTCTCACACCAGTACCCACACTCTAATGGGTCTTGTAGGGTTCGCTGAAAACCAGACTTTTCTTTCTCCCCCTCCCTAACTCATTTCCTCCCACTCCAGCCAAGCCTCTCCCAAGAAGCCCTCCACCAAGCACTCTCGCCCACAGTCACTGCTCTTCTCTGAACTCGAACACCTTTCTCTCTCCGAGGGATGCTGTTCAGCCTCTGGGATCTCGCCTACTTATTAATTTTGGCTTTTTAGCTTGATGGTCGTGGCCTCCAGGACAGGATCCCAAATCCTCTTCACTCCAGAGGTCTCTTTCACAATGGAAGCCTCACTGTTAGCAGTTAATGCCAACGAAGCCTCACTGTTAGTAGTCAATGCAGATGGTCATTCTGAAGCAGGCCAGCCCCTCCCCAGAGCTGGGTTTCAGGCCCAGTGCTGACTGGAGAGCCAGGCAGTCCCAAGAAAGGCTCTTTAGGATTATCCACCATAACAGATGAGAAAACCACGGTTCAAAGGTTGGATGGCACTTGCTCAAAATCACGCAGCAGCCAAGTGGCAGAGTCAGGTTGTCTAATTCCATCTTTTCAATAACTCCGACTCGATAAGCTAAGAGATGCAAAATTCGGTCACCAAATAAAGCATCTTCATATTATTATAAATTTGGTGACTTCATGTCCTAGAATTGCCGGGAACATTCCAATTTCTTGCAAGTTTATTCTTTCCGATTAAAGGTGGTTTGCAAAATGTCTTCTTTTGGAATAAAATGTGTAATTAAATGTGATTGAAGATTTATACGTATCTTCTGCAGACCACGTGGCCTGATCTGGGTACACGCTAGGACTTGAGTGTTTGGGAGACTGTGCAAAAAAGACCAAATCCCAGTTCCCCGCCCCTTTATTGGAACTTTGCTCCGACTCAGCAGTCAGCACTCCAAGGAGGGTCTTCTGGAAGGCTGCTGAAGGTCCAGCCTTCCTTCTGTCTGTCTGTCACCGTCTCTGGGCCATGGCTACCCCATTTGTGGAGCTAAACAATGTGTGAGGCCCTTTCAGTGCCAAGAAGTTCCACCTCCCCCATAAGCTGTCAATCACAGTAACTTTTTAGGCTCCCAAGTGAGTCCTACAGCCTTATGAGTATTCCAATACTGGGTGGGGGGCTCTTATTTTTAAAGACAAAGGACTCTACTTGAGCAGGGTGTTCATGCTTCTCTCAGAGCAGTAGAACCTGGCTGCCTATAGAGTAGGCCCTTTGGGCCACAGCACCAGGTCCTGGGTGCAAATCCCAGTTCTGCTCTTACCAGCCCTGAGGGCCTTAATTTCTTATCTGTAAAATGGGGATTTTTATGTGTGTTGTATGTATGTTGCCACATTAAAATTTTTTAAAAAGAAAATAAAATGGTGAAGACAGCACCCACTTAAGGGCCCCGTGGTACACCCCACAAATGGTGGAGCTGTTACTACTGCACCTGTCAGTCCTGAATTCGAATTAGTGAGCTAACATCTGGCTCTCCCATTGGATCAGCAGTTTCTAGGGGGCAGAGGTCATGTTTCCCAGATATTTTTGTGTCCCTTCCTGCTCCCAAATGCAGGCTTTGCACATAGGTGTGCAGGGAATGTTTATGTACCAGGCAAAATTATCCTAATAAGTTACAAAAGATTGCAGCCGAGACTCAGCTACCAAGGTATTCTTCACTGTGTGTTTGAAGTAGCAAAAAACAAACAAAAACACCAAGAAATGGCCTTAATATTCATCAATGGGGGATTGGTTTTGCATGTTAAGGTGTACCTATTTAAAGGAACACTGCGGCCCAGTTAAAAGCATCTCATAGAACAGGGGTTGACAAACCTTTTTGGTAAAGAGCCAGAGAGTAAATACTTCAGGTTTTGTGGGACAGATGGTTTCTGCCCTTCTACCCAATTCTGCCTTTGAAGCACAATATCAGCCATACAGAATACATCAATGTATGAGTATGGTTGTGTTCCAACAAAACTTTATTTATGGACACTGAAATTTGAATTTCATGTTAATTTTCATGTGTCACCGAAGTAGTTTTGTGGGGGTTTTTGTTTGTTTGTTTGTTTTTGAGGTACCAGGGGCTGAGGATTGAACCCGGGACCTCATATATGGGATGCTGGCGCTCAACCACTGAGCCATATCAGCTCTCCTGAGTTGGTTTTTTCCTTTGTTTTGCTTATTTGTTTTTTATTTTTTTAGGAGGCACCAGGAACCAAATCCGGGACTTCCCATTCCCATGCGGGAAGCAGACGCTCAACTGCCTGAGCCACATCCTCTCCCCTAGTATTCTTTTGATTTCTTTCAACCACTTAAAACCGTAAAAGTCATGCTTAGCTCTCAGGCCATACAAAAGAGGCAGCAGGCCATAAACTGCCAACCTGAACGGTAGAAGACTTAATACTGAATAAAAATTACAATATGATCTGTATGACTCAAGTTTACAAATTAAAACATCTGCACGGAAAAAAGTCTCCAAAGATACACAACTGTTAATCACGGGAGGCGGAATCATGGCTGATTTTTGTTTCTTTTTGCTTATCTGTAATTTTCTACATTTCCAACAACTTAGTATCACTTAATTTTTTAATGCAATAAATGAAGACATAAATTAAAAGAAATTAACGAGGTGGGGGCTAAGAAGCGCTCAGGAACACCGATGTTCAGAAAGACCTGCCTTCCACCACCACCCTTCTCAAGGCAAAGGGGAAGAGAGGGGAAGAGGTGGCCCCCGCCAGAGGGTCGGTACCGAGGCACCTGTGTGCTCTGAACGCCCTCCACGCCACTGCCAAATCCCTCCTTCCCCTCTTCCCCCACCAAGGCGGGCTCCAACTCCCCAGCGGCCAAACCGAGGCCGGCATTTCCTCGGGGGTGGGGAGGGGTGGGGGGGCACGAGGACACGGCCTGTCGTCACCGGCGGAGTCTGTGTCGGGGGCGGGAGCCTGCCTAAGTTTGCAAAAGGTAAAACGGCCATTGTGAAAGGAACAGGCTTACTTACTTGACGGTGCGTTCGGGGAAACAGACCTTGCACTTGGCAGGACTCATGCTGACCGCCCCGCCGGCCAATCCCACCCGGGCTCCTGCTGGGGTGCAGAGCATGCACCCTCCAACCCTAGGGCGCAGACCCCGGTCCCGGGGCCCAGCAGGGCAGCCAGGTTCCCAGGGACAGCGGACGCGCGGTCGCCGGGCGCCCCGGGCGGGGTTCCGCCGCAGCCAGCCGGCACTCAACCCCGCGCAGCGTTTCCTCCATCCCGAAGTGCGCGCGAGTGTCCCGGGCTGACGCGCCCGCCCCGCCCCCGGCCCCGGCCCCGGCCCCGCCCCGGGCCGGCCGAGCGCCGAGCCGCCGTTGACCTTGGGCGGCGGGCGGGGAGAGAGGAGGTGGAAGCGGCGCGGCGCTATTAAAAACCCCTCGCCTGCTTTCTGCCCCAGCTCCAGGCCGGGAGGAGAATTCTCGGGTGGAATGCTCTGACACGTTGGCAACTGGAGGAACGTGTTTGAACACGCATAGAAGAGGGAAGTGGTGAAAGACGTGGGAGATTTTAAATGAGTCAGATACCACCACCGGGCCTGTTAGAAACCCCCAGTCAAGTTTTTGGGCTTCCAAATTCCTGTTTGTGGTTCTCTTTTTGTCCTGTCCCCTAAGTATGTGTTTGCTCCACGCCCCTACTAGAGTGGGCGTCTCCAAGCCTGGGAAGAGGGTCAATGTCCGCCGTGAGCCGAAATAAGCTCCTGAGGAGACTAATGAACCTTTACTGAGTGCTCTTTTGTGCCTTTGTCCTGTCTAATCCTCACAACAATCCTACTGTTTTTATCCCCTTAATACAGGGGTTCTTAACCTTTTTTGTTCCACGGACCCCTTTGCCAGTCAGGTGAAAACCACAGACCCCTTACTAAGTCCACACTATACTGTGTATTATTTAATAAATATATCACACCCGCACCAACACGTCCCCACAAGAATCATGTTTTTTCTAATATAATTTCAAGCTCACGGAACCCTTGTTAAGAACCCCTGCCTTAATACAAAACAGGAAACTGAAGTCTCAAAATGTAAAGTGGGTTGCCTAAGGTCATAGAGCTGGTGATTTGAATCCAGACAAAATGATTCCAGTTTGAATGAATGGATGGATGCTTCTCCAAGCAGTTATAACAAATACAAAGGATCCAAAACACTGCCTAGAAAACATTTGCAATAATAATAAGTGTAGGGAGGCGGCTGTGGCTCAATCAGTGGGGCTCCCGTTTGCCATATGGGAGGCCCCGGGTTCGGTTCCCGGGGCCTCCTGGTGGGGGCGGGCCCGCCCGCGCGGCGTGGTTGGCTGACCCGGCAAGCGCGAGCAGCAGGGGGGGGATGGATGAATAAATAAATAAAATCTTTAAAAAAAAAAAAAAAAAAAAAAAAGGCATATGCTTGGCTGGCTGAGGCCCATTCAGCTGATGGCAACTGAGGCAGCTCTGGATGGCCCATGCCAGGTACTTCTTCGCAAGCAACCCCAACAATCTTATGAGGTAGGCACTGCTGTTATCCTGCATTGACGGAGGAGGAAATTGCACTCAGACAGGTCCCGGGTCTGGTCTCAGACTTGAACCTGACTCTAGGTCCTGCACCTTGCTGTGCGTCTTCTTTGATGACTATGACCCTCTAAATACTACTTTAAGGGCTGTGCTCAGAATAACTCAATGAAGCCTGCCCCCAGCCCTGGTAGACAGGTACCACTCTGACCCCATTTCAGAGGACATGAAGCACAGGCAGTTAACAGCTTGGCCCCATCTCACAGGAGGGCTAAATGGAGGAGGCAGCATGCCAGCTGCTCCATCAGCTTCCAGCGTCTTTGCTCTTAGACCTCCTCTACTCCCTCTGTGGATGATGGGGACGTGCTCGTGTCTTTGGTTCTCAGACCCCCGGCCCTGGCCTCCCTGGAAACGGGCTCGGTCTCACTTCAAGCACCCACAGTGCCAGCCCCAGGGACAGGCACCCACCCAGCAGGGCTACAATAAATGCTCCCGGGCCAAGGAACGGACAGAGAAAGCCTTAGCTTCTCCACCTGCCCCTCTCATCCCTGAGTTGGTCCTGACCCTTCCCAGAAGCCAGCCCATCTGCAGTCATTTACCAAAGAGAAAGGTATCTAAATTAACACAGGTCTTCCGATTGTCAAGCTGCTCCCTTCCCCTATCTCCCAGCCCCCTGCATACCCTCCACACACCAAGGAACGAAAGCACAGATCGCTAGAGCCACAAAGTCCTTGGAGCTTCGAGTCCGGCTCCCAAGAGCATAAGTGGCGTCCCCTGGGTCCCCTGACCCTTCCCACTAATAGAAAGAACAAGTTAGGAGGAAGGCAGAGGTGATCCTCGGGGTTGGTGAATGAGGCAGGAAAAGGAGAGGGCACCGAGGTCCATTAGGCGGCAACACTGGACACCGGAAAGTCACAGAAGGGGCTCTGGGCAGCATCTGCCATGGAGCTGGTTTGGGCTGGAGATCGGGACCCACGATCATCTTGCCAGGAGCTGCGGACAGACCCCTGGAATAGGCTGCAGTTGCCTTGGCTAGAGAGTGAGATGACTGGTTCACTTTTTCTCCCAAAGTTTTTAATAATGTTTTATTAGTGAGCATTGTTAAAACATACTATAACAGTGATTAAGAAGGGCAGAAAGCTAGAAAATGTGAACAGAAATTAAATCTACTCATAATGGTATCACGTAAAGACAATGATTAATAACTCTTTGGAGGCATTCTCTCAAGACACGCACACATACACACACACCTTTATTAGGCACATTTTTCTGTCCTGGCCATGGGCTAGAGACTGTTCTAAGCACATCCCAGGGCCCTAGGTGGACTTTTTTCTTTTTTTTTAAGTAAAGCTTTATGTCACACACCATCTTGATATTTCAGCACCAAAATGCATGATTATTCTATAAAGTGGGATAAATAGAGTATAAAGTAACTTTGCATCAATTCAAGATGACCTTTCCTGCTAAAATAATTTACTGCCAACTTATAAAAACCTATTCAGTTTCAGATTTAAATTTCAGGACTGCATCTGAGGGATTCTGAGCCTGTCCCATCCCAGTCAATCCACACATGCAGCCTTTAGGCAGGTACTAAAGGCCAGTAGCTAGTAAAACAAGCTAGTAAAAGGTGGCTTCGAACCCAGGAGTCTCACCCCAGAGCCCACTGCTGCTTTTTAAACAAAGGTGAGATCACATTAGTAGCCTCTGTAACCTTCATTTAATAGTATATGGGCAACTATTTAGTCTCATGATGTAATGTTCTCATCAGCTTCATTTCTAAGGGTTGCATGGGAATTCCAACCCTTGGGGACTGCTTCCAAGTCCAAAGAAAGGCCAAGTTCCAACCTCTGCCCTGAAATGAACCCCGAGGGGAGAGAAGGGGAAGGGAGGGGAGGGGTTAGGAAAGACCGGGGCGGGGGAAGGAGAGGACCTGAACAGACAATGCAAAGTCATTGGATGTACATTCTTAGCCAGCCCTTGTCAAGGGAAAAACAAGAGGAAGAGTTGAGTTTTTGTAGCCATATTAAAGATAGAAGAAAAATTCAGAATTGGAGTTTAACCCTAGAACTAGTCTGGAAAGTCACAGGATCTATGCCAAAAGAATTTTATGGTAACAAAATTCTACTGCGACTGAAGAGTAACAATAAAACGCCTATTCATCCTTCCACCCATCCATCTACTTATTCATTTACCCATTCCCACGCTCATTCATCAAGTGTTTTGCATGCCCTAGGAATGCAGAATTCTGTCTTTGGCAAGCTTGTGTAGCTCATTTTATTCATGCGTTTGGAAAATATTTATTAAAAGTCTACCATGAGGGGAGCGGATGTGGCTCAAGTGATTGGGCTCCCATCTATCATATGGGAGGCCCCAGGTTCTATTCCCCAGGCCTCCTGGTGAAGGCAAGCTGGCCCGCGCCACGGAGAGTTGACACAGCAAGATGATGCAACAAAGTAAGATGCAGAGGAGAGACAGTGAGAGACACAGCAGACTGGGGAGATGAGGCAGCTCGGGCGATTGCATGCCTCTCTCCCTCATCAAAGGTCCTGAGATCGGTTCCCGGTACTTCCTAAAGAGAAAAGCAGACACAGAAAGCACACGGCGAATGGACTCAGAGAGCAAGACAGCGAGTGCAAAACAACAAGGGGTGGGGGAATAGATAAATAAAATAAATCTTTGGAAAAAAAAAAAAAAGTCTACCATGAGCAAGTACTAGGCTTGGCAGTGGGGAGAAGTGGAGGCCATGATAAATATGGGGCTTGCAATCTAGAAAAAACAGATAATAACCAAGTTAAAAAAAAAAAGGAAAGACCTAATCTCAAGGAGTGATTTCTGGTGATTTTAAAGAATTAAAGAATCTCAGATGATGGAACACCAGCTTTGTTTCTGCCTTCTGTTAAAAGACCATATTCTTCACAGTCTGCAGCTGGAATATCCCATCTCCGAGCTTGTTGTTTTATGTGGATTAAGAAACTGGAAGGATGACAGGATTCTTTAAAGATGGGAGGGAGACAGGGAGGGCCCAATGAGGAGGAGACTTTGATGAGCCAGCCAGTCAAAGAGCTGGGGGCACAGACAGGACCAGTTACATAATTTGCAGGGCCCAGTGCAAAATGAAAACACAGGGCTCTTTGTTCAAAAAGTATTAAGACTTTCAAGACAGGGACAGCAGAGCATTAGACCAAGTGTGGGCACAGGTTACAGCCATGACGCCAGACCTTCTAGGAGGGCTGGGGAGGGAAGGAAAAGGGAGGGCTTCAGTTCACACGTGCAATGGCCCTGAACGGGGATAAGACTGAGACTGTTGTGGAATGCTGAGGTCACAGCGGGAAGGAAAAGCCACTTTGAAGACTATTTCAGAAAGAGCTTCCTCCCCAACCACAAAATTAAACACTTGCATTTTCCATCCGATGCTTAGCCAGTCTCCCAGCTGGCAGCCTGGCAAGAAAGGGCCAACGTGGGCCACGAAGTAGCCTTCCAGGGCAGAGCAGGAGGCCAAGTGGCTCCCGGCAAGGGGCAGGGGCAGACCCACAGACACACGTCACTCCTTTGCTGTGGCTTCCACGTGCGCGCACAGCCCAGGAATAAATACCCCAGGCCTCCCCCAGGTTTAGTGAAATGGAAAAGGGATAGATCAGAGCTGAAAGGGTCCCTGAAGTTGCACTCGCCCAAACCCCTACTCCCTGCATTCATTTTGTAGAAACTGGAGTCTCAAAAACGTTAGGAGATTTGTCCAGGTAGTTGATCAGGGAAAATAATATAAGGAGAACTTCCTGGAGTCTACCGAAAGGGACTCTGTCTTACCATATTTACCTTTGGGTCAAGTTTCATTTCATCAGTGCTCTGGCTGGTCAACCTGCCCACACAGTGCTCTCTGACCCACACCAAAAAATCTGGCAGAGCATTTGACCTTTGGGCCCAGGGAAAAGACATTCCACCTTCTGTAAGAGAAAGAGCCCAGCAGTGGCCTCCATGAAGCAACGATTTGGGGCAACTTCCTTTCAGAGAGTTGGCCCAAGGCCCTACCAGTCATTGTGAGCAAAAAGGTCTGGTGAAACACAAACACCAGGCTGCTGAGGCACTCAGAGCCCCAAGATGCCAAAACTCTACAAGAAGATATCAGAATTTCAGCCTCGTTTTGATATGTGTGATTTCCAACACACCAGAGACAGCGGTGTTACTGCATTTTTTCCAGCCTACTATTTTCTGAGTGCTTTATTCTCTTGCTAAGTACCTTAGAAATACTCGTTCATTTAATCTTCACAACTTTCTGTGAATCCAAGACTCATAACCAAAGGAGAAGGATATTATTATTATTATTTTGGCAGGCCTGTTGGCTTCTTAGTTACCAGCAGAAATCATTGACACCGGTCCTTTCTCACCTGTTAGGGCTAGAGCTGTACTGCCCAATACGACAGCTAACGTCCACACAAGGCTATTTAAATAGAAATTAATTGATATTGAGTAAAATTCAAAATTCTCTTCTTCAGCCACACTAGTCACATTTCAAGTGTTCAGCAGCCACATGTGATTCGTGGCTTCTAGATTAGACAGAGCATTTCTAGAACATTCTATCAGAACCGAAACTTCTGTTGGACCCCAACATTCCTTCTCTGGAGCCCTTCTCTGACCCAAGCACCCCTTTCTAAAACAGGTCCTCTCAAGCAGTCCTCTCCATACCCTGTTTCCTTCCTGGCATTGGTCCCACTTGGAACTATCTTGTCTGTTTATCTGTTTAGTTTTTACATTTCCCATCTCCCTGCCAGGACCTCGCTCCCTGAGAGCAGCAATCATTTCCATCTTGTTTCCTGCTAGAGCTATCGTGAGAAACCAACCTCTCCTATCCCTCCCATCCACCTGAGGTACTTCTTGCCAACCCTGCACAGGAGAGCCCTCCTAACACGGACTCTCATGTTTGTCTCTTCGGGTGAACTGGCTTACTGAAATACTCTTCCCTAATCCCTGCCACATTAGGGTAAATAAAGGGGTGGGAGGGGAGAAAAAGTTGATGACTACAGAGAGAAGACTGCTGGAGGGTGGAAAAAACACGGGTTTTGCACTCAGACAGACCTGGCCTTGAAACTTGGTTCTGCTGCTTGTTAGCTGAGTGATCCTGGGAAAGGAAGTTTGCCTCTCTGGGCCTCGGTTTTCTCATCTGTAAAGTGGGACTCCACCACCAGCCTTGTACCATTGTTAGAAGGGATAAATGGGGTCACTGGTATACGCTGTAGGTAGGAAGGGGAGGTGGGGAAGCTCTGGGTAGATCTGAGTGCTGGGCAAAGGGCAGGTCCTGGAAAGGATCTGGGGAGGAATCTCCTGCTTACTGAGAAAACTGGTATGAGCCCAACTCTGTGCATACTTTACAAACGTTATCCCACTTAATCCCTTCAGCATTTTGCAGACGAGGGCCTGAGGTCCAGAGGGGTGACAGGCCACACTCAAGGCCACAGAATGGGGGGCAGAGCCAAGGGTTGAACACAGTTCTGCCTGACTCCAGGGTCCTTGGAGATTGTCAGTATAGGGGCTGCTTGCTTTTTCTTTTTTCTTTTTTCCCTCTCTCCCATTTCCAGCAACCAGGGCTAAAGAGCTCATGGTTAACATGGATACAGATGGAAGAACACATCCCCTCATTCAAGTTTTTTCTCATTTTGGTAAAGTACAGGAGATGCTCAAAAGAATAACCAGGAAGATCCCACCACTCCTAGGGGAGGAAAACAGAATGGAAGCAAGAATACTAAATGGGAATAGAGGATATGTCTGGCTGGGAGAGGTAAGATTAGTGCTCTCTTTTTCCCCATGCACTCCTGCATTTCCCAAAATTTCTACCTGGAACTACTGTGTTACATTTGTAATTTGGGGATGG
Source organism: Tolypeutes matacus (assembly GCA_026826555.1). Classification (NCBI taxonomy): domain Eukaryota; kingdom Metazoa; phylum Chordata; class Mammalia; order Cingulata; family Chlamyphoridae; genus Tolypeutes; species Tolypeutes matacus. Next base: position 1,255,993 of record JAKSZT010053817.1, on the reverse strand, counting down.
GGGTAAGGAGTGTTGTTAACAAGAACAAAGCTACCAACTGCACCCCTGGGACAAACCCCCTGTTGTGGACCTATAGGTATTCATTTCCAACAATGAAATTGATGGGTGTGGGTTACATTATCTGAGTTTCTGCTTTTCAGGCATCACGGGGCAGGGGGTGGGGTTGGGGAGTTGAATGAATGAATGAATGAACGAATGAATGTCTCTTCAGGACTCAGGGAGAACCATCCCTCCCTCCAGATTCCCATCATCACGTGGCTCTTGGCTCATCTGCTTAAATTATAACAAGTTATCCATACAAGGTCATCTTTCCCAACTAGACTGAGTGTTTCTAGAAAGCCAGTTTCCTGGCATGGGCCTAGTACATGCAGTAGATGCTCAATAAATGATTTTTGAAAGGAGGAAAGGCTTATGTCTTCTACTTTGTATGAGGCTCCCCACCCTCCCCAAAGCACTGACATCAGCAGAGGGCTTGACTGAGCAGGAGAAAGGAATGGAGAAGGATCAGGTCCCTCCTGGTTACCTCATGGTGGGGACGAGGGTCTCAAGCTCGCCTGCGGTTAGAGCAGCCTCCAGGGACAGGGTCCCCAGGCTGGCCCGGCTGCCCTTCCTGGAAGACTCTCGAAATGAGCCAGGGTCCTCGTCGGAGGAGTTGTCGTCAAAGGAGCCCAGGATGAAGTTGGTCATCAGCTGCCTTTTGATGTGCGCCTGCTTCTCAGCTTCTTTGGAGGGGGATCTGGCTCGCTGACCCTGGGGCCAGGCTGGGTAGGACGGGCCATTGGTACCCGGGGCCTCTGGGGTCGCTGTCCCATTGGTTTGGAGTTTTGGGGAGGCTGACGATTCATTGGAGGAAGGGGGGTTTCTTGGCGGCTTCAGGTGTGGGGGTGGCCGGGAAGTTCTCTGCCAACAGGCATCTTTGGGGTCTCTGTGGGAGGCTGACTCGGCCTGCTCAGGGGTCTTTGGCAGTGAGTTGCTGTCACCATTTTCCTGCAGTGGTTCCTCTGCTCTGTCTGAGACCGGGGAGGGCTCCTGGCTCTGAATGAAGCTTGCTTCCGATTTATTCTTGGTGACCAGCTTGGAGTCCGTCATTGTCCCCCAGATTATTAACCAGGAAAAGGCGAGGCAGGAGAAAACCAGACAAGACAGAAAAAGTAGGACCATTCAGAAAATCTGCAAGTAGAAAAAGAGAGACATTTTAGGGCCTACATAATGGAGATATTTCTCTCTTAAAGTAGCCAGTGGGGCAAGAGGCAGTCAGGGGTCTGTGTATCGGGCTGAGCAAGCGGAGCAGCACTGGGTGGAGAGTGGAGGCGGGGTTCTTCTCCCAGCTCAGCCAGTCACGTGCAGTGCGGCCTTGGGCAGGGTCCCGAAGCCCTCTGCACCTCAGCCCTTCACCTCTAATTCAGGTGTACTAATGTGCTCCATATAAATCGTGCAAGTGAGGGAGAACTAGATGAGATCATGTGGAAGGACTCAGTTATGGCAGCAGTATTCATAACAGCCAGAAAAGGGGAAACAGCCCAAATGTCCATCGACAGAGGAATGGACAAGCAGAATGTGGTCTAGCCATACAACGGACTACTGCCGGGCAACAAAAAGGATTACTGGCTGAACCTTGAAAACATGATGCTAAATGAGCGGAGTCAGCCCCAAAAGGCCACATCTTGCACGATTCCTTTTATATGAAAGGCCCAGAATAGGCAAAAGCAGAAAAGAGAGCAGATAAGTGGTTTCCTAGGGCTGTGGGGATGGGGGTGCGTTTGGGGATGGTGGAAATGTTCTGAATTTGATCGTGATGATGGCTGTACAACCCTGAATATACTAAAAACCATTTAATTGTATACTTTAAGTGGGTGAATTGTATGGTATATAAATTTTATCTCAATAAAGCTATTATTTGAAAAGACTTAGTTACATTCCACTTTGGGAATAGAAGGGGGCTTTTGCTGCTATAATCATCATCATCATCATCATCATCATCCTCATGGCCCTGGAGGGAGGAAGGGCACTGCCTATTTTCTTCCTAGCCACAGCACACCTGTGGTGGGGCATGCTGACAGCTGGAATGGCAGCTCGCCCAGAGCAGAGGGAGCCCAGAACAGAGGGAGTCCCCACCATGCCAAGGAGTGAGGGCTTAACAAGTATTTGTTTGTTTGTTTGTTTGTTTGTTTTTTAACAAGTGCTTGTTGAATGAATGAGCTCAGATCTGATTTCTAACCCATGCCTCTTTCCACCACACTAACTCTGCCGTAATAATGAGTCTATAATTATCAGTTGAAGGAAATATTGTATTAAAAAAAAAACAAAAAAAAAAAAAAACAAGAAAGTGACCTGATGGGAAGATGGCGGACTAGTAAGACACAAGAATCTCTTCTCCAGAAAAATAGCTAGAGGACGAGCTGAAACAGCCCCGAAAAAGATCTTCTAGGGTTTAGGACAGCAGGTGAAGGCTGCACACCACCCAGAGGAGAGGGACAGAAGAGGGAAATCACGACAACAAAACCGTGAGTTGCAACCTTGAGCAGCTTCTGCTGCTGCCGGCACCCTCCCCCACACTCTTAAGAATTCTCAGGCCCCTGGCCCTGCGAGACCACAGACAAAGGGGGCTTCAGGGATCTGCCACTCCCTGAAAGGGGAGAGAGAGGGTCACAGCCTTAGGCTGACTCAGGTTCTGACCTGCAAATTTGGGCTGCAGAGCCCCACGGACCCTTTCACACTGCGGTTTGCCCTGGGAGCCTAGAAAGGACTGGAGAAATCCGACCCTCACGACCTCCCTCTCTTCTAGCCTGGACTAATTGTTGAGGACTCCACAGGAGAGGAGAGAGAGAACCTGGGGCTGACTCTGCTTTTGACTCCCAGGTTTGGTCTGCCCGGTCCCGAGAGCCCTTCCAGGCTGGGTGGGGCTGCACCATTGTTTGCCTTGGAGCCTACAAGGGGCTAAAGATATACAAACCTCCCAATCTCCTCCTCTACTAACAGGGACTGATTGTTGAGGATTCAGAAGGGAGTGGAAATACTTCCTAGCTGGGAAAAGGGGGGCGCTACGAGAGAAGTCTGGAGAACTGTCTCAGAAAGTTTGAATCACAGGGCTCCTAGCCCCCAGACAGGAAGCTCTATCACATTGATCTGGTCTGTGTCACAACAAATACGCTCCGACCAGGCATTGAATTGAGAGCAGCCAACAAGCGCCATCTCCTGGCAGACCAAGGAAGTGCACATAAGAAAATTAATAAGAGAGGCTTTTCCTGGCCTTTATAGCCTCCGTGCCCAAGGCCCTAGGAAACGACTCTACAAACAATTACTGGGTCCAATGCCCAGTTTTGAGCAACCAGCAGAACAATCCTAACAATCAATGTTGAGCCAAAAATCAAAGAGCGGTGGTAACTCATAGGCTCCTGCCACTAAAACCCCATAAAAGAGAAAGAGATAGAGCATCTAAGTAAAATACAAACTAACCAGATGCCTAAGCACCAGCAAAAAATTACGAGCCATACTAAGAAAATAGAAGACATGGCCCAAGAAAAGGAATACAGCAAAGTCCCAGAAGAGATGCAGAATTTGAGAGAACTAATCAGGGAGATGAGCACAAATTTCCAAAATCAAATTACTGAGATGAAAGAGAATATAGTTAAAGAGATCAATGACATCAAGAAGTCATTGAGCGAATGCAAAGAAGAATTTGAAATCCTGAACAGGAAAGTAACGGAGTTCATGGGAATGAAAGACACAATAGGTGAAGTCAAAAATACATTTGAAGCATACAACAGCAGACTCGAAATGATAGAAGAAAGAGTAAGAGATACTGAAGACAGAACAGTTAAAATTGAAGAGAGAAAAGAACAGAGAGAGAAAAGAATGGAAAAAATTGAGCAGTGGCTCAGAGAGCTGAATGACAACACAAAACGCAAGAACATACGTGTCATGGGAGTTCCATAAGGAGAAGAGAAAGGAAAGGGGCAGAAAGAGTATTTGAGGAAATAATAGCTGAAAATTTCCCAACTCTCACGAAAGAAATGAATTTACATGTCGAAGAAGCACACCGTACCCCAATAAGAATAAATCCAAATAGACCTACGCCAAGACACATATTATTCAGAATGTCAAATGTAAAGATAAAAAGAAAATTCTCAGAGCAACAAGAGAGAAGCAAACGATCACATACAAAGGACGTCCAGTAAGACTTAGTGAAGATTTCTCTTCAGAAACCATGGAGGCGAGAAGACAGTGGTATGATACAATTAGGAAACTGAAAGAGAAAAACTGCAAGCCGAGATTCTTTACCCAGCAAAACTGTCCTTCAAATATGAAGGTGAATATAAAGTACTCTCAAACAAACAGAAACTAAGAGAGTTTGCAAAAAAGAATCCACCTTTGCAGGAAATATTAAAGGAAGCCTTAGAACCTGAAAGAAAAAGACAGGAGAGAGAGGCTTGGAGGAGAGTATAGAAGAAAGAAAAGCAGAAAGGATAACCAAAAGAGTAAAAAGAAAGACAAAAATAAGATGACATATGAAAACCAAAGAATAAAATGGAGGAAATAAATAGTGCATTTTCAGTAATATCATTGAATGCGAATGGATTAAATTCCCCAATCAAAAGATACAGGCTGACAGAATGGATAAAATAACATGAGCCATCCATATGCTGCTTACAAGAAACTCACCTCAGACACAAGGATACAAGCTGGCTGAAAGTAAAAGGGTGGAAAAAGATACTCCATGCAAATAGTAAACAGAAAAGAGCAGGGGTAGCTATACCAATATCAGACAAAACAGACTTCAAATGCAAAAAAGTGATAAGAGATG
>JAKSZT010053817.1:1197995-1250789 GCA_026826555.1 Tolypeutes matacus | reverse complement strand
ACAAATGGTGTTGGGAGAACTGGATATCTATAACCAAAAGAATGAAAAAGGACCCCTATCTCACCCCCTATACAAGAATCAACTCAAAATGGATCAAAGATCTAAATATAAAAGCCAGGACCATAAAACTACTGGAAGAAAATGTAGGGAAACATCTTCAAGACCTTGTAGTAGGGAAGCGGCTGTGGCTCAATCAGTGGGGCTCCCGTTTACCATGTGGGAGGCCCCAGGTTCGGTTCCCGGGGCCTCCTGGTGAAGGCAAGCCCGCCCGCATGGCGTGGTTAGCTGACCCAGCGAGCACAAGCAGCAAGGGGGGGATAAATGAATAAATAAATAAAATCTTTAAAAAAAAAAAAAAGACCTTATAGTAGGTGGTGGTTTCTTGGACCTCACACCCAAAGCACGTGCAACAAAAGAAAAAGTAGATAAATGGGACCTCCTCAAAATTAAACACTTTTGCACCTCACAGGACTTTGCCAGAAGGGTGAAGAGGCAGCCGACTCAATGGAAAAAAAATTTGGAAATCACATATCTGATAAGGGTTTAATATCCAGGATATATAAAGAGATGTTACAACTCAACAATAAAAAGACAAATGACCCAATTAAAAAATGGGCCAAAGACTTGAATAGACATTTCTCCGAAGAAATACAAACGGCAAGAAAACACATGAAGAAATGCTCAACATCACTCATGATTAGGGAAATGCAAATCAAAACTACAATGAGATATCATTTCACACCTATCAGAATGGCCACTATTAAAAAGACAGAGAACTACAAGTGTTGGAGAGGATGTGGAGAGATAGGAACACTTCTTCACTGTTGGTGGGAATGCAGGATGGTACAACCACTATGGAGGACTGTTTGGCAGTTCCTAAAGAAGTTGAATATAGACTTGCCACATGACCCTGCAATTCCACTACTGGGCATATACCCAGAAGAACTGAGAGCAGTGACACGAACAGACACCTGCACACCGATGTTCATAGCCACATTATTCACCATTGCCAAAAGTTGGAAACAACCCAGGTGTCCATCAACAGACGAATGGATAAACAAACTGTGGTCTATTCACATGATGGAATATTATGCAGCTGTAAGAAGAAATGAAGTCATAAAGCATATGGCAACATGGATGAACCTGGAGGACATTATGTTGAGTGAAGCAAGCCAGACACAAAAGGACAAATACTTTATCAGTGCGTTACTATGAACCAAATATATTGTGTAATATATTGTTTGAGTCAAAAAAAAAAAATTTACATGTATCCATTACATTTAATTGAGAAATGCATATATTCATCTGTATTTACTTTTTAGTTTTTAATTGTTTATGTTTTCAATTATTAAATGTACAAAATAAAACAAAAAAAAAAAGAAAGTGACCTAAATATGTTGAAATTTCTGAACCAATTTCACCATAATTATATGCTACAAACATTAATAAAGCAGGACCACAATGCTCAAGTGTATCAGTTTGATATCTAAAAGACTTTTTCCTTTTTTAATTTCAATAATACAATGTGCTCAAGGGGAATGGAAAAGCCCTTGCTATTTCCCAGAACTAAAGAGCTAAGTACTTCCTGTACATTTTCGGTAACGTGATTTGCCATACTGTTGGCAAGGGTATTTTCTCGGTAATGCACAGAGTCAGGAAGTTTTTTTCTCTTAAAATCATCAAGTTTCTCTTTGATGAAAAGCCTGTGCTCTTTGACTGAAGGCAGGCTTTTTCACTGCAGAAGATGGCATTTGATGGGGGAGGGGGGAGGTCTCTTGTTCACCCCAGTCTCCACCACTCCCTAATGCTTACCTCCCCCCATACCTGTTGCACTCACTCACATTACCTGACAGTCCCCATAAGATACAGGATTTGTGGCTCCTGCTCTGGAGGGTAGGAGGGTGAAGACTGTGACTTCTCTCCTACTTCATCAACCTTCTAAGGACTCTATGAAGTAGGCACTATGATCAACCCAAATAACGGAGAAGGAACCTGAGGCTCAGAGAGGTGAGTCACTTGTCCACAGTTACACAATGTAAGTAGAAGATTCAAACTCAGGTCTTTCTGGGCCGCAAAGGTTTCTCAGCCATTGCACTGTTGGTATTTGGGACCAGAGAACCCTTTGTGGTGGGCGGTCGTCCTGTGCATGGCAGGATGTTGAGCAGCATCCTTGGCTCCACCCACTGGATGCCAGTGACACTCCCAGCTGTGACAACCCAAAATGTCTCCAGACATTGTCAAATGTCCCCTGGGGGAAACACCACCCAATTGAGAACCGCTGCCTATGCCTGCTCATCCTTCCTGCCTCCAGACTGGAAGCTTCTGGAAGGCAGGGTCTATTTCTTACTCATCTCTTACACATAGTCAGCCTTTAAGAAAAGCTTTAAAAGTGGCAGCAAGCAGGCTCAGAGTCCCCAAACAGCTGGCTCACACCTGCCCTCAGGGAAAAAATATGAAACCTGAAACTGGCAGAGGGCTTTGCCAAAAAACTTTGCAAAGGCTGTTCTGGCTTCCCCAGCGGCTCCAACAAGTTATCCCCTGCCCGGGCCCATCTGGACCTTTTAGACATGACCCCTGCTGACAGGCCCCGCCTCACTCACCCCACTCTACTGGACACACTTGGCCAAGCGTTTTCACAATTCAGCTCCTGTGAGCCAACAGGGACAGACCTCCATCGTGAGAAGACCTGACGGCTGCCTGTGGAAACAGGCTGTTCACTTTTCTGTCTCCCCTGGCAGACTGGGAAGCCCTTGGGGACATGGGCCGAGAGCCATTCATTTCTGGGTCTTTGTGCCCAGTTTTGTGCTTAGCACATAGTAGACACCCAGAAAGTATATGTTGAATGAATGAATGAATGAATATATACACATACACATTGAGCACCAGCTGATAGCCTGAGGCAAATTGTCGTATTTCTTGAGTTGTGCTGGAATTTCGATTTTTGGGTCTTATTCTTGAAACGGCATTCAGGAACACCAGGGGAACAAGCTGAGTATCTCCATGGAAGTCCTGAAGCAGAGTTCCAAACAGGGCACCCTGTGCAAGTGTGGCCAGTTTTAAGCAAATCTTAAATAGCACATATCTGAAGTTGTGAGATATAAAAAGAGAGAAGCACATAAAATTGGAATGTTGGGCATCTCTCTACTCCAAATAAAAATACTTGAATCACTGCTGCGAAAATAAAAATACAGCATCAAAACAAAAATACACTATAATGATTTGGGATTTATGGCCCCTGAGAATGCATTCTTTACATTGATTTCCACTGGAAAACCAATCAAATCATACAAGCTCTTCGGGAACTTGCTCAGGAAGTCTTGGCTGGATGTCTGAATGTGTGTCTGAGTAGAATAGAATGGCTACTGGAGACGACAGATGGAAGGATGCGTAGGTGGTGGTGGGGAGATGGTGGCTGGACAGACATATGCATGGTGGGTGATTGAAGGATGGTGGATGTAGCTTCCAAGCTCTAAATTGAAAACTTATGAATGGAGTAACCAGTTCTTCTTCACAATTAGGAAACAATTTAAAACCTACCTTGTAGGGGCTACCTACTTGCAAAACCTCAGGGTCCTTCCTTTCCTTGACAGAGCAGTGGCATGGGACCCAAGGGCCACCGCATGAGAACTTTCCCCAAATACACTGGGACAAATGGGGAAACTGCTTGAAAAAGCTGCTAAAGAACCTCTCTGAGCCTCAGTTCCCTCATCTATAAAATGGGGGTTCTACGTTTTTTCTGTTTTTGTGTCCATTTGCTGGGCAATTCTCTGTGTCTGTTTCCTGCCCTCTCTTCTCATCCTTCTCTTCCTGTCTTCACTGGGATTTGATCCTGGGAACCTCCGACGTGGGAGAGAGGCGTCCTACCGCCTGCGCCACATTAGTTCCTGGTTTCTCAGTGTGTTTCGTCTTGGCTCTCCCTTGAGCAATGGTTTTTACTAATTGGTATACTACTACCAAAGTTGTTGCAGAAAATTAATTGTAATTTCTAGAGCCAGAAAGACATGAATTTGAAGAAACCAGGGCACCAGAAAACTGTGAATGACTCTGGGATGGTATATTGTAAAGAGCAAATAATGCTTGCTTGCTTGTTAGGGAAAACTACCACATTTTTTTTTTCCAAGTTCATTACTATTTTCAGATCACCTTCCTGGAATAAGGGAATCCTTTGGGCACACCCTCCTTTGCAATAGCTCTTGCTATACGGCTCAGTACCTTGGCCACATCCACATGTGGCTTGTGAGCACCTGTGGCCAGTCTGAACTGAGACGTTCTGTAAGTGCTGAATGCACAGCAGATTTTCCAGACTGAGTATGAAAAAGAATGTAAAATATTTCAACGATATATTTCTAATATTGATTATACAAAAATACTATTCTGGCTATATTGGGTTAAATTAATTAATTAATTTCAAAAAAAAAAAAAATGGGGGTTTTAACTACTGCTCTATTCACCTGCCTCACAGCTGTGCTTCAAATAAAATACATACATACGTGGCAGTCACACATACATCAACCACCAAGTCTGCAGAGTGTCTTCAAACTTACAAAACTCCTCACCACCACCACCTGCCCCCTCTCCCCCTCAAAACAACTCTATGGATATTATTATTGCTATTGTCATTATTTATTTCCATTTTTTACAATTTGGCACACTGTGGCTCAGAGAGGCTCAGTACCTTCCACTCTCTCAAATCCAGGCCCAACACCCACACCTTTCCCTCTGCCCAACTACCACAACTGGATCTAAACATCTTCCAGAAGGCAGTGGGGGGTTACCACAAGCAGTTTCCTAAAACCAGACACCGGGCCATGTACCTTTAAGATAGAGCAACAGGGCAGCCATGTAAAATAGTGCCAGAGGCGTGCAGTGGTGGAGACCGAGCACCATTCACATGGTTTGGTTCCAGAGCAGGCCTTCCAGTGAACCTCTTGGTGCACAATGTCAGGCCAGGTGACCTGAAAACCATCTGCTGGCCACATGCTATTTTAATTTCTTGCAAACTGAACCCAAGCAACAGCTGCCTGCTGCCAGAGCAGTCATGGCCACGGTGAGTGCAGGAAACACTCAGTTCCAACAAGTGCTGGCTGGCAGCCTATCGGGGGGGGGGGGGGGGGGGGGGGGGGAGCGACGAGTAGGAAAAGACCATCGCATTTTGTCCCCCCCCCCCCCCCCCCCCCCCCCCCCGCGCCCCCGGGCGGGGGTGGGGGGGAGAGGAGGAACAGAGTAGGAAAGTCATGAGCTTGTTTTCTTGTCGCCCCCACCGCCCCACACCAGGCCAGGTCTTTGAGGGAGGGAGGGAAGAGGCAGAATGTCAGCGTTAAATCAGCAGTCCCTGTCAGGCGCTCAGAACTTTCCTCCCACCAAGATGAACTCCCGAGCCCTTGCTGCCACTCACCATCCCTGAGGACTGGGCCACCGGCTCCAAGCTCCTGTGCGGCTGACAAGCACCCAAAGAGTGACTAAGGGGACTCGGCTGGCAGAGAGTCACCTTTCAACAGGAGGTCTGGTGTCATGCATCAGGCCACAGGGGAGGGGTTTGGCTCAGCCAGTGCCGGACCGGACCGATGAGCTTTCCCCCAAGTCTGACCTGCAGCATGCCCTTATCTGTCACCAGAGACCTGGAGCCATTCACCAAGGACTTCACCCAGCCCCTCGCCTGACCTCCAGCTCAAGTACATAAGAGGCTAAAACAGCTCTCTGGGGCTTGCCACCACCCTCAGGCTTGCCACATTCCGGTACTCAGGCCTACTTGGCTGCTTGTGCAATCGGCGCCCCCTCATTCTGCAGCTCGGGATAGGTTTTAAGCATTCTCAGAATCACTGGGGGATGGGACGAAGGCTCGGAGAGGAGGGTGAGTCTCTGTATCACTCGGGTTTGGCCGAGCTGGGCACAAAAGAAAGAAAAGCCAAAGTACTGAAGCCTAAGAGTTGGGTGGCCAAGGGTCCTGTGGCACCAGACAATGGTGCAAGGTTCTCTTGCAAATTCAGAGGTGCTGAAAACATAGGAGCAGGCAGGTAATAAAACCTGCCTGGTGGACACCTAACCAGCAATCCAGCCCTGGAGGTGAGGTGGGGTCGCAGGTCACTGCGTGTTTCTCAGAAAGCTGCCTGCACCAATCTACAGCCTCAGCTAGGGGAAACATGGAAACGATCAAGTCCAGGGCCCTTGTTCTACACACCTGGGAAATTAGCGACCCTGAGGCATTATTCACAGCGAAGTGGACTGGCCTTCAGCACCTTGTCTGGTCCCCTGGAGACTGACCACAGTTCTCATCTCAGCTCTGTCACTCACTAGCTGGGGGAGCCTCGGGCAAGTTCATTGCCTTGTCTGAGCCTCAGGTTCCTCATCTGCAAAGTGGGGAGGAGAACAGTATGGAGAGTTCAGTGAGGTCATCCACACTGGCCCTAAAATCTCTATGTCCATGCTTGAAGAACTAAATGCAACAAAAAAATAAGCAGGGAAGCAGATGTGGCTTGAGCAGTCGGGCGCCTGCCTACCATATGGGAGGTCCCGGGTTCAGTTCCTGCTACCTCCTAAAGAAGAAAAGCAAGACAGTGAGCCAATGCAACAAGCTGGCACAGCAAGCTGATGCAACAAGATGATGCAACGAGTAGACACAACGAGGAAACACAATGAGAGACACAACAAGCAGGGAGTGGAGGTCACTCAAGTGATTAGGCTCCTCCCTCCCACACAGGAGGTCCCAGGTTTGGTTCCTAATGCCTCCTAAAAAGAAGACGAGCTGACACATTAAGCATACAAAAACAGACACAGAGAGCAGACAGAGAGCACAAACAACGATGGGGGGGTGGTGATAAATAAATAAATAAATAAATCTTAAAAAAAAAAAAAAAGCAACAAGATTTCCTCTCTAGTCTTTGTTCTTCTCCTGGGAAAGGCCTTCGGGGGACATAAGAGATTCTGTCCAAATAAACAGCCTTTTGAATTAAAACCTAACCTACAAGAATCCTGGAATCAGGAAAAGCCACAGCTGAAAGGCTGTTCAGACTCCTTCCAGGGATGGAGATGAGAGAAGGGGACATCTGCTTGGGCCTTTGAAGGCTGAACCGGAGCTCACTAGATTGCCAAGGGGGCAGGACATCCCAAGCAGAGTTGGTTGAGGCAGTATGCTAGACAGTGAGGCTATAATCCTAAAGGCTGAAGATGGGAATGCTGGTTTAAGTTACTAAACTAGGGCAGCAGTTAGCAAATTAGTCCTGTTGTGAAAGATAATCATTTGTTTTCTTTAAAATTTCTGCATCTGAAGAAGATCTGTGACAACTTTTAGGTGACGGTGGACAGTGTGCCCTCCCTACAAACCACAAGACCTGAGAAGATACATGCCCTTGTGTAATCCAAGAACCCTGCCTTTCCCTGCAACACTGTGACTGATGGCAACAGTGTAATGTCACACTTCCTTGCCCCAAATAAACAAATGACAGGGAGAGCAAAAGAATCACAAGGAGGGAAGCGGATGTGGCTCAAGCGATTGGGCTCCTGTCTACCATATAGGAGGCCCAGGGTTCAATTCCCGAGGTCTCCTGGTGAAGGCAAACTGGCCCACGCAGCAAGCTGGCCCAAGTGGAGAGCTGGCACAGCAAGATGACACAACAAAAAGAGAGACAGAGGAGAGACAATAAGAGACGCAGCAGACCAGGAAGCTGAGGTGGTGCAAGAGATTGAGCACCTCTTTCCCACTCCAGAAGGTCCCAGGATCCGTTCCCCGAGCTACCTAAAGAGAAGACAAGCAGACACAGAACACACAGTGAATGGACACAGAAAGCAGAGAGCGAGCACAAAACAACAGGGGGCAGGGAAGGGAGAAATAAATAAATAAATAAATCTTAAAAAAAAAAAAAAAAAAAGGAAGTAAATGATGAAACTATTATTTAAAAAAAAAAGAATCACAAGGAGGGGTGCAAATGTAGCTCAGTGGTTGAGCGCCTGCTTCCCACGTATGAGGTCATGGGTTCAATCCCCGGTGCCTCCTTTTTTTTTTTGGGGGAGGGGTGTTGTTTTTATTTTTTAATTTACTACATAATTTGTAATAACTCTCTCTTAGTTCAAATTTCCCCAGAACCAGATTTTGAGACATGGATTCATGTACAAGTAATTTCTTAGGGTGCAGAGTACAGAAAACAGAATAGTAGGTAGGCATGATGGTTAGGCTAATGTGTCAACTCGGCCAGGTGATTGTGCCCAGGTGTTTGGTCAAGCAAGCACTGGGCTAATTGTAATACAAAGACATTTATGGGGAAGCAGATGTGGCTCAATCGATAGGGCTCCCGTTTACCATATGGGAGGCCCCGGGTTCGTTTCCCGTGAAGGCAAGCCAGCCCGTGCAGCGTGGTAAGCTGACGCAGCAAGATGACGCAACAAAGGGAGACAAGTAGACACAGAAAAATGCACAGCAAATGGACACAGCGAGCACAAGCAGCAAGGGGGGATAAATAAATAAACAAAATCTTAAAAACAAAACAAAACAAAAAAAAAAACAAAGACATTTATGGGCTTTAGTCATCGGTGAGTGTACTGCATAGTTGGCTGATTACATCTACGATAAACCAGGGAGAATGCCTGTCAACAATGAGAACATTTTATCTAATCAGTTGAATGCCTTAAAAGGAGAAGTGATTTCAGCAGTCAGACAGAAGTTCCCAGCTTTCATCTGAGCCCCTGGTTTGCAGCCTGCCTGTGCAACCTGGACTTGTGCATCCCCATGGTCATGTGAGAAAATCTGGGGACCTTCCACCCCAGTGAAATTTCTAGGTGTCCAGTGGTATGGACATGTTTGAGGTCCTGGGTTCAATCCCCTGTGCCTCCTTTAAAAAAAAAAGAATCACAAGGAGACTCTGCTGTCTGTTACACCCACTACAAAGGCTAGGTAAGGGGCCTGTTAAAAATTAATTACAACAATCATGCCTTCCCTTATAACAAGTTTCTTGCATTCAAGATATTCTTTAGTCCTCATAACAACCCCAAAAGTATTAATCCCCTTTCACAGAAGAAAACTCAACACCCAGAGAGGGGGAGTGACTTGCCCAGAGTCACACAGCTTGAAAGTAAACTGCATTCCACGGGGTCTGCCTGACTCCAAAGCTTACATCTGCAATAGGAGGAGGTAAGAAGGTCAATTGGCTCCCTTCTTGGATTGGTGGGTCCAGAAGCCTGGAAAAGACAAGAATGAGTAGGGGTCACCAGGCACAGCTGATCACATATCAGGACATCTGGTCCTTCTTAGAAAAAACAGAAAATACTGTTAGAGTAAACATAAAATAACTGCAGCTTGATGTTTTGGTGCCAGACCCCAAGCCCAGAGTGGAGCATTAAGTGCCACTGATTTGGGAACAACTCCAGGGAGAAAAACACATTTGAGAAAATGTTGTGAATTTAAGCCCCTCCCAATCAGGAAAAGACTCAGATTATCAAGTTTCCCAGCAGAAGCCAGCAGTCCAGGTCCTTTGGGAGGGCTGACCTAGGACAGTGCACATCATGCCATGCCTGAAAACTGCAGCTGCTTGGTTAACGCCTGTTGAACCAAACCGAGCCTTTGATGTGGTTGACCCTCCAGCCTAGACAAACCTGGCCTGAATCCTTCCAGGTCCAGTCCCTGCCTTGGAGAAATGTAAGAAGAATGAGTTTCCCACCTCCAATGGAAAACTTATTCTGTTGTCCCGAAGGCTTATGGAGCACATCTTTTCTGTTAGTGTCTCACTTGAACCAGCCCTGCAGAAACTGCTCAAGTCAACTGCCTGACTCCCCTTCAACGTCCTGGGCCAAGGTCACCTTCACAGATGGAATTCTATCCTCCTCCCGCTCTCTTCCTGCCGTGCCAGGAAGTTGTCTTCTTCACCCATTCACTCATTCATCAACAGATAGTTCCCAAGCACATGCCGGGCACGTGTTGCTTGCTGAAGCAATGGAGCACATGGGACCGGAGGGGCCCTGCCCTCACTGGGAAGCAAATGAGATCACAGACCCGGAAAGTTGCCATGGAGAAGCTCATGGTGAGCCACACAGAAAGCCCATCACCGGGGATGCTGACTTGGCCAGAAAGGTTAGGGGAGGCTTTCCAAAAGCAGGATGCTTCTGCTGAGATGGGAGGGAGTGTGGCTTAGCCAGGCCAAGGTTCTGGGGCAGGCAGGTGGAGGAAAAGAGGAGAGAGAATGCACAAAAGCGCAGAAGCAGCAAGGAGGACAGCAGGTTCCAGGAACCCTAACAAGACCAGTCTGTCTGGAGCTGAGAGAAGGACGGGGGCGGGGCAGGGCACCAGACAGGGCGGGAGAGGTGATGAGATGCATGAAGGAATTCACGTGTCCTTCTCGGAGCAATGGAACACCACGGCAGGAGAGAGAAGGGTACAGATTCTGCTGTCCAACTGCCTGGGCTGGAATGGGCTCCGCCACCTACAAGTAGCATGACCACGGGCAAATAAGTTAACGTGAGCCTTAGTTTTCCCTTCTGTAAAATGGGGATAATGATAGGACCAACCTCACCAGCCTGTTGGGGTGATGAAATGAGCTAAAGTAGGCAGACTGCTTAGCTTGGCATAAATGAAGCAAGCAGCCAGAAGTAGCTGCCATGAATACTGAGTTACTCCCCTCATGAATGTGGTTATTCAGAGTAGTGGCTGGCCGGCCCTGGGGAGACCCAGGATCTTCAGGCAATGCTTTTCCCCGACATCAAGCTGTTCCACAATGGGCACCTCAGGTTCCCCAGCCATCTAGGCAGCGGCCGCCCTGTACCTAAGGCAGGAAAATAGTGGCCACAAAAAAGACAAAAAAGTGGCTGGAGTCGATCAGCTCTAGGCTCCAACTTGTTATGAAGAGTGGAAAGCACTTGCTGGGATACAAGCAGACTCTGAAGATGATCAGGCAAGGCAAAGCGAAACTAGTGATCCTCGCCAACAACTGCCCAGCTTTGAGGAAATCCGAAATAGAGTACTATGCCATGTTGGCCAAAACTGGTGTTCATCGCCACAGTGGCACAGCCTGCAGAAAATACTAGAGTATGCACACTGGCTATCACTGATTCAGGTGATTCTGATAGAATTAGAAGCATGCCAGAACAGACCAACGAAAAGTAAATCATGTAAAAATTAAAAAAAAAAAAAAAGCCAGAGCTTGTTTTAAAAGGAAAAAAAAAAAAAAAAGGGCACCTCATCCACCCACTCCCAAGCCCTGCCGGCTGAGGGTCTTCACCTGGGCCAGTTCCATGGTAGCATCTAGTCTGAAAGGAAGCAGAATAACTCTGGGAGGGCGGCAGGGACTCAGGAAGACTAGGGCCGTTCATGTCTACGCGTGGATCAGCCTGTCCACCCCACGTGGGTCTCCAGAGCAGAGGCCCTGCTGCCTTCTCCCCACTTGAGCCACACCCTCACCCTATGGGGAGAGCTGCTGTCCTTCAACACTAGCCCAGGGCTTTCCACCAGCTTGGAAAATACGAAGACAACAATGGGGGGACTCGATGGAGCCCCAAGGGTGATTTGCCTCCCTCAAAATAAGCAACCTCTCTTCCATCTGGTCCCTTTCCCCCTCTTCCTTCCAGATACAAAAGCAAAACCAGCTCTAGGCAGAGAATCAAAGAACCTGGGTCTAAGTCTTGGCATCATCACCAGCCAGGAAACTCTTCAACGTCAGTTATGTTATTTGAAGCATTTAACTTTGGTTTTCCACGTTTCAATACCAACCTCACAGGGCTTTGGAAGGATTAAATCATGAGAACATGTGCTTAGAAGAGTGTGGCAGTTTGAGATTATTTTATTAAAAAAAAAAAAAAAAAAAAAAGATTATGTTTGTAAACTAATCTATTCCTCTGGGTGTGATACCCTTTGATTATATTAAATCCAGGTGCGTGGGGCATGGGGGCGGCAGCAGCGCGGGGCAGGGCTGATGACTTTGAGAGCTTTTTTGATTCGACCGAGTCAGTAGGGCGTGACTCAGGTTGAGTTTCCACCCCCTTGGTGGGTCTGATATAAAAGGACACTCACACAGACACGCATGAAGACAGAGCTTTGTCATTTTTTATCCTGCCATGTACCTTGAGTTGGACTTTTGAGCCTTGGGACTGTAAGCTTTTATCCCCAAATAAATACCCTTTATAAAAGCCAACAGATTTCTGGTACTTTATATTGGCACCCCTTTGGTTGACCAATACAAAGAGCTCATAGGTTGTGCAGCTAGAGGGCACAAAGAAAGTTTTGCAGGTCACTTCATCTTGCTGAATTGCAATGGCAGGGCACTTCAAGGAGCAGCGAGAAGGGAATGGGTGATGGCCCAGCCCTGGGGACCCCAGCTGGAACCCCAGTTATAATCTGACTGATGAAGTTAAATGCTAAAAACCAAACCAGGGAGAGCAGAAGTGGCTCAAGCAGTTGTGCACCCACCTCCCACCTGGGAGGTCCTGGGTTTGGTTCCCAGTGCCTCCTAAAGACAATGAGACCCCAAGCAGACAAACTGAGCAAAAAATACTAAAAAACGGAATTGTACACTTAAAATGTGTGAATCATAAGGTTTATGAACTAAATGTCAATAAAATTATTTTTTTTTAAATTAAGTCATTTCTGAATTTGAAATCAAGAACCCTGTGGGCAACACAGAGTATGTACTGGTCCAAGCAAGGAATCTGATGGTGCTGGATTCAAGTTCTATTTCTGCTCTTTATATCCTGTGTGACCTTGAAAAGTTTCTTGGACTCTCTGAGCCTTGGTTGCCTGATGTATACAATGAAGATGATAAGAATGCCTTTCTCATAGTTTTGGTGAGGCTTAAATGAAGTTAAATAAAACAAATAACGAAAGAGAACATGCTAATACTTACTGTGCTCTCCACATGCCGGGCACTGTGCTAAATGCTTTATCAAGGGTCAAGCACAAGCCACTGTCATCTCTCATTGGGACCACTGCACAAACCTCCTAACCCAGCTGCCTGTGCCCAGTCTTGTCCCTCCAATCCAATATCTAACAGAGCAGCCAAAGGGATCTTGTAAAAATCAAATAAACACCCCTAGTGCCCCTAAGTACATCTTCCACTAAAAGAACCAGGATTCCTTGGAGAAATGTCTCATTCCAGGGATGGGGCAGACATGTACAGGATGAGCTGGGATATCCTGCTCTGCCTGAAAGTAGGGAAACTGAAGGGGCTTGTCTTGCCAAAGAAAGGATAAAAAATAAGGACTGGAATGGATTGCATGACATCAAATATGAGGTCATGTTACTCAAAACAAAAGCAACAGGGGAGTGGATGTAGCTCAAGCAGTTGAGTACCTGCTTCCCATGCATGAGGTCCCAGATTCAATCCCCAGGACCACCTAAAAATAAAGCAAGCAAACCAACGAAAACTCCAACTTGGGGGAGCCGGTGTAGCTCAGTGGTTGCATGCCTGTTTCCCACATATGAGGTCGCGGGTTCAATCCCCAGCTCCAGTACCTCAAAAACAACAACCATCACAACAAAACAAAACAGAAAAACAACAAACACCTCATAGACATCATTGGAGGTTGCTAGGGCACTGCTAATCACTTGGAAAATTGACTTACCAAAAACAAAACAAAACAAAACAAAAACAATGTAATCAAGCAATGGTCCTGGGTAACCAAGTGGTTGATGAGAGTAGTACTTTCTAGAATAATCACAGTTAATAAATGCAGAAGGAAGAAAATCACCACTTGCAACTAGTAATGAAGTAATGATCTGGGCTCCAATCAATGGCTTATAAAAAAATTTGGTGAGACGTCAATGGGAAATTTAATAAGGGAAGGTCAGGATGATCTACCCAAAGTCAACATCACTGATATTGGGACAACACAACATCCTGTTCTTCTTAATGTGCTGCAAAGAAAGCCTTCAGCAACTCCTTTAACGCTATGTTGCCGAAGATTTGCACCTGAACTGATTCAAGCCTCTACACCTAAGTACTTATCTAAAGGGACAGAGGACCATGTCAAATGACACTTGGAAGATAAAATCAGCCAAATCCAGGATGTGGAAAATTCTATGGGATAAACGGCCCAGTTTTTTCAACAAGTAACTGGCTTTTTATTAAAGAGGATACTATAGAGCAGAAGAGATTTACTAGGACCTTTCAAGGGTCCTGATTTGAACAAAAGAATTGTTAAAAGACATCTTTGAGCCAACTGGAAGACACTGAGCATGAACTGGATACTAGATTAATGCATTACCATTAATTGTGTTGGACACAATTATGGCAATGGTTTAATCATTTTAGAGATATGTACTCAAGTATTTACAAGTAAAATATTATGATGTCTGGCTCTGAGATTTGCTTTAAAATACTCTGGAAAAATAGAACTCCAGTTAATATGTATGAAGTATTTATTTATTTATTTATTTTTACCGGGAGGTCCCGGGGATCGAACCCGGGTCCCTCCATATGGCAGACGGACGCCCAACCAGTTGAGCTACATCCGACCCCCATGTATGAAGTATTTAGAGAGAAAGACTTGATGTCTTCAATTTATGTGAAATACATTAAAAATAAATAAATAGAGGAACAAACATGGGATAAAGCAAATTTAATAAGATGATATTGGTAGAATATAAATGGTGGGTATGTGTAGATGCTCACTATAAAATCTGACTGTTGTAAGTTTGAAATTTTCATAACAAAATAGAGAGAAATCACAGGGGGGGAACAATACATGTTAGATAGATGAAATTAGAACAGCAGAAAGTAGATGGTTATTGGAGTAGATGATGAATACGTGGGGATCACTGTGCTCGTCACTCTAGCTCTATGTGTGTTATAAAAAAAGTTCATTTTTTTCTATACCCAACTAGAATGGCTGCAATTTTTTTATTAATGGAAAATTACAAGTGTTGGAGAGGATGTGGGAAAATAGGAACACTCATTCACTGCTGGTGGGAAGGTTAAGCTCGTGCAGCAGCTGTGGAAAACAGTTTGGTGGTTCCTCAGAAAGCTAAGTGTAGAATTATCATATGACCCAGCAATCCCATTTCTAGGTGCATACCCAGAAGAATCGAAAGCAGGGACTCAAACAGATATTTGCACACCGATGTTCATAGAGGTATTTTTCCTAATTGTCAAAAGATGGAAGCAACCCAAGTGTCTGTCAACTGATGAATGGATAAAAAAGCATGGTATATACATACCATAGAATATTATTGAGCCATAAGAAGGAAATGAAGTTCTGATACATGTGACAACACAGTGAACATCAAAGACATCATGCTGAGTGAAATAAGTCAGGCAAAAAAGGACAAAATAAGATTTCACTGACATGAAATAAATAGAATAAGCAAACTCATGGAGTCAGAATCCAGAATAATAGTTTACCACGGCATGGGGCTGGGGTAGGGAATAGGGAGTTTAGGATTAAAATGTACAGAGTTTCTATTTGGGATGATGGAAAAGTTTTGGTAATGGACGGTGGTGACAGTAGCACAACATTGTGAATGTAATTAACAGCACGGAATTATATATGTGAATGTGGTTAAAAGGGGAAATCTTAGGTTGCATATGTTACTAGAATCAAAATTAAGAAAAAAAATCCATGGAACTGCACAACATAGTGAACCCTAAGTCAAATCATGGACTACAGTAATAGTATAATTATAAAAATGTGCTTTCATCAATTGTAAAAAAATATAAGGTGTCAGTAATACGGTGGTGTATGGGAATCCTGTATTTTATGCATGATTGTTCTGCAAACCCAAAACTTCTCTAATAAAGGAAAAAAAAAACCATAAATAAGATTCAAGGCACCTGCCTGAGAATTAAAACCTAAACACGAATAGCTAATTCTTGTTAGTGCTTACTAGGTACCAGGTTCAGTACTAAGCACTTTATGATCACTGTCTTGCTCAGCCCTGGGAGATCAGTACCATGAGGAGCCTAATTTTGCTGGCGAGGACACTCAGGGTCTGAGAAGCTCAACAACTTGTCCTAGCAGTGAACGGTGGAACTGAATTTCAAACTTTTCAATGGCTTCTCTTTGTGTTTCTTTCCATCGTCCCTGACCACTCTCCAGCCACACTGACCCCGCACAGTCCCTCTGCCGGCCTCCACCCCATTGCAGTTATCTTGTTCTTTTTTCTGTCTCTGGCTTCAATGTCCCCACCTCACACCCACCCTGACACCCTATGGGTCTTACTTACTATCACCTAGGTCCCTTTTCTTCATTTCACTTATTCCCTGTTGACACAATACTGCATTTCCTCTGATATACTTGTTTCTCTCCCCCATTGGAATGGAAGCTTCCCTAGGGCCAGGATGGGCTCTGTCTTGCTCTGGCTCCCGAGTGCGGTGCCGCACATGCAGAAGGGGTCAGTAGATACTTGTTGGACGTATCGGTGTTTGCACCAAGCCCAGGTGTGTCTGAGTGCCGAGCCCATCTCTGGCGGGTCCTCCTGTCCCACTTAGTGTCCAGATGTGTGGGTGTCCAGGTGAGACATCGGACAACCACCTGCACAGCCAGGTGAGCCCCACCCCCACTGCTGCAGCCCTGTTTCCTCTTCCTGGGCATCCAGCTCCCACTCTGAGCTCTCACAACTCTGTCTTCCTCCCAGCAGCCATAGCAGATTGAGTTATGTGTGAGGGGATCACAGCAGGTACACCTGACTCTCTAGTAGAATGTAAGCTACATGAGGGCAGGCCTGACTCTTAATGGCTCTGTCTGACTTACCTGACACAGGGGCCCAGCCCAGAGGGTGCTCAGTAAATACCTGAGGAACCAAACAAGACCCCTTTTGTGAACCATCCCTGCTGGACATGGCTGCAAGGAGGCTCAGCAGCTGGCCTAGCTTTTCAAATCAGGGTCTACCCAGATTTATAACCAACTCCTGATTTTTATCTTCCCCCACATCTTCAAATGCAAGCAAGCATTTAAAAAGCACCTCTGAAAACAGGGCTCTTTTGTCAATCCAGTGCAGACTCAGAGAGAGGCATAGGGCAGTCCCTCAGCAAACAAAAGCCTGATGAAGAATTATAAAAGCTAACCTTTGTTGTGCATTTACTATATTCCAGGTCTTGTACTGTGCACTTATTATCTCTTTAAATTTTCTGCAAAGCTCTATGGAGAATGTGCTCCCGTTTTACAAATGAAGAGATGAGGTTCATGGGGAAGTCAGTTGCCCACAATCACATCATCATTTCATGGTGGAGCTGGGACCTGAGCTGGGCTGTCCAGCTCCAGTGTCTGTGTGTGTGTACATACGTGTGCATGTGTGTAGATGCATGTGAGCAGCCTTCATCCCTTCTCATACACCCACCTCCTCACCCCAAAGTTAACAGTGCAAATGCCTACTTACAGATCTCTCTGAGACTGAGCTCCCATTTTCACATACACATGTGCACACATGCACACACACACACACACACACACACACTAGCTCTCACCCCTGCTCAAGAGCTAGAGCCTGTGAATCCTGGCCACTACTCCTGCCTCCAAGGATCCTGAAAAGGAACGAAATAAAATCACTCATTGCTTCAAGAGGTGGCCATTGAATACCAGTCCTGAAAGATGCCCCTGCCAAAAAAGTTTCTGGAGCCAAATCCCAAAGTCACATTTCAGAGAGTCCTGGTGACACACATTAGCATATTAAAGGCTCAGAGAAGCCCTGCTGCAAAGGGTCTGGACTTATTGCGGTTAGCCCAGTGTTTCCCACTGACTGGAACCAGGGCCTCTCTTCCACCTTGCTGTGCTTATCATTCCACAGCAGGAGGGCTCCAATAGTCCCACTTTGTTAGGAAGTGTGGAGGGCTCCAACAGTCTCACTTTGTTAGGAAGTGTGCAAGCAAGAGACCACAGCTTTCCTTATAAAAGAGTGGGGAAAGCCTTTTAGATCAGTTAGGAGAGGTGTTCCAACAGATTACTCTAGTTAGTACTGGAGTCGGCAACTAATTTACTCTCTAAATAAAAAGGAGAGTATATTCAAGGATGTCCTTTGATATCACTCTCACTCGTACTCCCCTAACGAAAGGTGGAGCTTTCATTAGTCCAACAGGAGTGGCCCTAATGCTGGGCTAAATGGAGGGACAGTTTCTCAAGGGTGGATGCTTTCCGGGGCCCAGTAAAAGTAAGGCTGGCAAAGGTGTGCTGGGTGCCCAGAGGTCCAGAAAGCAGGACTGTGGATTGGAGCAGTAGCTGGTTGGAGCTCTGCTATCTGCCAACTGGTCGACCTAGGCCTGCCCGGAAATTCTCTGAACCTGGGTTTCCTTGCCTGTGAAATGGAATAAATAACACCTACTTCTAAAAACAAAATAACAAAACAAAAACAAAACACCTACCTCCTAGGATTGCTAAGTCAGATCATGGAATTAAATTCCTGGCATGTGTCCATTTCTCTGTAATCATTACCTCAGTTTCCCTGCTGGGCCTAACCTGGGCTCTCAAGTACAAGTAGCCCTGGATCCTCAGAATAAATAAATGTGGGTGTATCTTCCTGGAGAATTGTCTTACTCTCTGGTAATAAGTTTAAGCTTTACAAAAATCACTACTATTATAACAAATAGACCTATTAGAATAGAAGGTAAAATGTACATTAAGTTTTCAGCTGAAACGTAAGATTGCGGACCAGCCTTGGGGCTTCCACAGGTACCCATGCACTCTTCTCTGAAGTGATGAGCCTCTGAGCTAAAATTCTGAGGAAACTTTAGGTTAAGGTATTCCAAAACTTCTACTGGGATAAGACTTTGAGAACATCCAACTCAAAAGATCAAAATGTGGGAAGCGGCTGTGGCTCAATCAGTAGGGCTCCCGTTTACCATATGGGAGGCCCCGGGTTTGGTTCCCGGGGCCTCCTAAAGAAGACGAGCAGGAGTTAGCGAGCTCGTGTGTGAGCTAACGCAACAAGATGATGCAACAAAGAGGCACAACAAGGAAACACAATGAAAGACACAACAAGCAGGGAGGAGGTGGCGCAAGTGATTGGGCACCTCCCCCCCCACATGGGAGGTCCTGGGTTTGGTTCCTGCTGCTTCCTAAAAAGAAGATGAGCAGACAGCGAGCTCAAACAATGAGGAGGGGAGGGGAGAAATAAATAAATAAAATAAATCTTTAAAAAAAAAGATCAACATGTTTATTTCCTCATGGGGATCAACTATCACACATAATACTCTGATTTCTGTCTCACACCTAGAGATGATTCACTATGCATTAGAGTATGAGGGAATTTACAAAACACCTGAGTTGGGAAGCGGCTGTGGCTCAATCAGTAGGGCTCCCGTTTACCATATGGGAGGCCCCGGGTTCAGTTTCCGGGGCCTCCTGGTGAAGGCAAGCCCACCTGCACGGCATGGTTAGCTGACCCAGCGAGCACAAGCAACAAGGGGGGGATAAATGAATAAATAAATAAAATCTTTAAAAAAAACAAAACAAACAAACAAAAAAAACACCTGAGTGGAGAGCAGATAAAACTCCCTTGGCCAATTTAACCCTCTACACAAACATCAAACACCCTTCCAGAGTGCCTCAAAGAAAGATCACAAATTGGGGATGCTCACCCTCAGATGAGCTGCCCTTAGGATGGGCAGCATCTTTCCGGTGAAAACTTAGGAAAAGTCAATAGGAAAATTATGTCTTCTAAAGAGCACCATTAGAAGAAAACAGCAATTTACAAAACAATGTCTAGACTTTTCAGTCTTTAAACAGCAAGTCCCACATCCCGGGAATCCCCTGCTGTCCCAGGAGAATCGGGATGGTTGATCCCCCTACCTATATGGAAGCCCCTTTATATTAAGTAATAATAACTATGGACATGATAGACATACTTGTGCACTTGTGTGAATGCACAGAGTAAAACTGCAGGTGGCTCCCTCTGTGCAGGAGGGGCAAAGGGGGCAAAGATGGCAGAAGCAGAAGCAGAAGCAGAAGCAGAAGCAAGCTTTCCATTTTATCCCCTAGGCTTCACCCCTTTCCCTGAGTACTACTTTGTAATAATTTTTTTAAAAAAACAAAAGTAAAGAAAATCACATCTTTCTAGCAATATAGGACCACCATAAACGTTTTACTCAAAGTTTGCATTTTTTTAAAAATGAACAACAGATTGAGAGATTGGACAGCTGTAAGAAATGGAACCCTTCTCCTTAAGACAGAAGATTGGGGGCAGGGACAGAGGAACCACAGAAATGCCTTTAAATGGTCTGTGGGACTTTTAAAGGAGTATATACAGATCCGCAGCAACACAACCATTTAAAGAAACAAAGAAAGGCTCTTCTCCAACTACATTACATTTCAAGCCCTTCCCATCAGCTTCCCTCCAGCATGAACAGTTGTTCCCCTGGAAAGCCCAAATCCAAACTTTTGTCCCGAGGTTGGACGCACAAGATTTTCCCATTAATCTGAATGTTGTCTTTAAAGTCTAATTCCAGGAAGGGATCACTTACCACTTAGCTCTCTGTCTTTTCTTTACCCATGTCCTCTCGTTCGGGCGTTCAGGGTCAGATTTTCCAGGTTCCTTATTTACTTAGGGCCTGGATCTAGGACTGCTGGCTGTTCACTGTTGTGACTGTAAATGTCACTTTAAGATGAACCGGCCCCTGCTGTTTAAAAATATCCCTGCAGGACTTAACCTTCAAGGCACTGAGACCAGCAATAACCCAGGCGAAGAGGAAAAAAGGATCCCGCATGGAGCCACTTGTACGGCACTCGCCTTTCTAAGAGGGTTCTGCTTTCCACCTTTCAATCCCATAACTTGCTTTATGTCAAAATCCTTAGATATCTAAGCTAAAGTCTAAGTTGTCCAAAGTAATCCAAACATGCTGAAAATTAATTGCATGTCGGTTGTTGTTGTCTGAGAAATGGCTTCTCCAACAAGCCTATAGTGAAAAAGCTTGAAATGGGCTAAGAGGATCACTATCAAAAGATCACCTGACTTCTCTTCCTGGAAAAAATTTGGTGAAACCCTTTTCACACCACTCAATGAAATGTTTCCTATTTGGGGGAGAGAAGGGGCACTTGGGAAAAACAAACAAGAAAACTGCATTCACCTTCAGGGTAGGCTGGCACTTGCTAGGGCTGAGTGGAGAGGACAGAAATTCAGGACGCAGGCAGTTACAGAATGCTCTGCGATGTGGGGAGGGCTGGAGGCATGTAGGACAAAGGTCACCTCCAAACCCAAACCAGAGTCAGCCAGGCAGGAGAGTAGAGACCACACAGAAGGGCATTGTGCTCAGGCCAGAGGTAAAGGCGAGCACCAGCCAGGGGCCCCAATTTCAATAAACCAGGATGCCCGGTTACTAAAGAGCAGGTGGAAAAACCACAGAGCACCAAACCTACTGCAGAAGAATTTAAATCACCACTGGGACAGGTGCAGCCTTCACCCTGCTGGAGTTACTTCATTTATAGACTTGTTTTCCAATAAGGAAAAGCAATAGAATATTGGGCTTCTTGGATTATACTGCTCTGGATTTGTAAGCACGAAGCATCATTCTTGCCTGCTCATGTCCTCTGTAAGCCTCTGGATCCTCAGCTGCAGCCTGGGATACCACTACATATACATTTTATAGGAGTCGAGGATTAAATTACACGTGTCAAGTGTTTTGCACAATGGCTGGTGTATGTTAAGCTCTCAAAAAAAGTGGTAGTCCTGTGATCATTCCTGGACCATTAAGACAGCATCATTCTACAGTAGCTCAGACAATCCCTAGGAAGAGGACTGCTCAAAAACTACAGGATGATCCTTCTGTGTTTCCTACGATAGCCAGCCATGACTCAAGTAAAATTTTTTAAACTCCATTAAAAAAAAAAATTCCACCCTGATGACTGAAAAATTACGATTTAGGCAGGGTGTTGGTAGAGGCAAGATTATTGGATTTTGAAGTCAGGCTGGTGTGGGTTCGAATCCTACTCTGTTACCTCTGAGCCTGTTTCCTCACGCAACTACTTCATGCAGTTGAAAAAATAAAATTATATATATTGAATTCTAGTCCAGGGGCTTGCTCATAATAGGCACTTAATATATTTCAAATAAAATTCATTATTTTAAGAGACTAGAAACAACCCCAGCCCCTCCACTTCCTTGCTCGCCTCCGACCAATGAAGAACTCTCTGGTGGCTCAGCTCTGCCGTGACACTTTAACACATAGGTATTTTCCAGAAGTCAAATGGATGGCTTGAAACCAAAATTAAACATGAACTTTTTACAAATTACAAGAATATTAATAGAAAAAGTGTATTTCTTCAAATATATTTTAGATTCAGAAAATCAAACATATCAAATTACCTGCCTCTACCCCGACCCCCAATAAAATTAAATAAGTGACCACATAGCTCCCAGTGACTCTATGGTGCAGGTTTGGGGTACACAAACCACATGTTTGAAGCCTCCTAACCTGCTTCAGGATGGATGTGAAACTGACTGCCCCCCTCTCCCATACTCCAAACACCTCTAGCTAAGAGGCACAAAAGAACATAGGAAAACACACAATTGTCAAGAGTCAGAGAATGGAAAGTTGTACCAGTCTCAGGCTTGGAGACTGATCCTCATTTGCCACTGATTTCCTGGCCTGTCCCACTCATAGTCCCTGTACTTCCAAACATACTTCAAAATTTTTTTAAATAGTTCCAACTGAGATCTACAAGGTAACCTTAAACTGTAAGGCTCAAACTAGTGTCACAAGGACTCTTTAAATAGGAAAAGAGGCCATCTTCAGCAGGTATATGTGGTAGTCTTTCTTTAGCTTGAGTCATTTACTGCAGGGCAACAGGTACAGGGCAGCCCAAAGTAGCCCAGGGCCTGGTTTTCCTTCTAAATCTTGAAGGTTTGGCAAGGACGAAAGCCACTGCCACACACATACACGGAAGAGTCTGCTTCTCCACCAAAAGCTCTTTTTAAGGCACCAATGTCATAGCTGGCTTTTATACCAGAAGCAAACTGGTGCAGAAAGTAAATTTTTTTTTTTTTTTTTTTTTAAGATTTTATTTATTATTCATTCATCCCCCCCTTGCTGCTTGTGCTCGCTGGGTCAGCTAACCACGCCGTGCGGGCGGGCCTGCCCTCACCAGGAGGCCCCGGGAACCGAACCCGGGGCCTCCCATATGGCAAACGGGAGCCCCACTGATTGAGCCACAGCCGCCTCCCAGAAAGTAAATTTTAAGAAGGGGAAATTGTATTCTCTAATAATGGAAGCATACTAACAACATGCTAAATTCTATTAAAACACATACAATTTATATCCCCTGACTTTGCCCTACTAGAGTCATATCAAAAATAGATAGTGCCGTTCAATTAATTATTCTTCAACTTGGGGTTCCCAGGACATTTTGCATAAGAACTAACTTCTTGTGACTTGACTAGGTTACAAATTCTGAAAACCTTCAGCAGATCCTCTTTTTCTCACTGAGAAGGCAAGGGGACAGGAATCATTTTTGGCTGGGCTCACATATGCCTCCCACAAGCCATGAACTGCTCAGTTCTGTGCACAGCACGTGGCTCCTGTTACCTGGCTTCACAGTCGGATCCTCTGCATAAAATGCTCTCCTTCCTCTTGGCCTGGAAATTATTAGAAGCTTTCCTTCTCCAATATTCCCCCACTGTGAAATTTCTTCTTTCCTGGGCTGACTGAGTGGTTGCTTCCTTTTTGGTCCCACTGCACCAGACAGTGGGAGTACACAGTATATAGGCTCTGGCATTGCTGAGGTCCCAGGTGGAGCGCCAGAAACGGGACAGCAAACTACGGCCCTCGGGCCAGATCCACAGATTCCGGTTTTTACATTTGTTACATGTTTGAAAAGACCAAAATAGGGTATTTTGTGATAAATGAAAATGATATTAAATTCAAATTTCAGTGTCCATAAAGTTTTATTGGAACACTGCCATGCCCCCTCATTTACATCCTGCCTATAGTTGTCTTTGTTACAAGAGTTGGGTAGTTGTCCCAGAAACCACTGGACTGCAGAGCCTAAAATATTTACCATCTGACCCTTTACAGAGAAAGTTTGCCAACCTCTGACCTAAAAGGCTAAGTTTGCCTTTTATTCATTTTTGCATATGGAGTGCTGAAATTGTAGGAGACAGGGAAACATGAAGAAATTTATTACTGCATAGCTAAGAGTTCATCAAAATGAGGAGACTTCTTTCTAAAGATGAATTTTTTTTTTTGTCATTTAAAGTGTCACTACACCTGAGTTTTGATACATTCAAAAATAATTTGCTTCTTGATTTGTAGTAACTGAGAGCTTATTGCCTCTACAGAAGGGCAGCTGGAGAGGTGTCAAAACCTAACTGGTCTGGGAATTCTGTACCTTCTCTTCTCCCTTGGATCACTGAGTTCTCTGCGGGACCACAAAGTTGCCAGAGGGCAGATTCTTTGAAAAGTGCTGCTTGCTGATCACAGAATTTGGGATAATACTCTTCTTTCATAAATGAGGAAACTATGGCTAAGGCGGGAAGCAAGATTCTCAAGCAAAACTGTTTCCACATCTCTGCCCTCCTTAGAAATGTGTTTGCTATTCTAGATGTTCTCCTGGGTGCATTCCTTCTTGCCCACTTACCAACACTTCATACTTTCTGCTTCCTTCTTTCTTTCATTTTTACAGCCCACCCGTCACTAGAGCTACATGCTGGCAGGTCAATAAGGGATCAGTTTCCTAGCGCCCGGGCCTCACCGCCCTTAGATTCCCATTGAAGTCTAGATAAACACGCGTTCAGGAAGGCAGAAAAGCCCCTCGTGGCAAGGCAAGCTAAGATCCGCGAAGAAACGCTTTTTCCAGCACGTGGGGTCTCAGCAGACCGTGCCCCCCCCCACCCCGCACAGCATTTGGGGTTTGGGGCCCAGCTCTGAGCAGACCCACTCGCCGCTCTCGCGCTCCCGCCCCCGCTGCCCCAAAGCTTACCGAATCCTGGCAGAGAGGCCGGAGGCTCCACTGGAGCAGAGCGGGGCGGGGAGGAAGGAGGAAGCGCCGTGCGCGGGAAGGCGGCCCTTCCTGCCTACAATGGTTGCCATGGGGACCACGGCAGGGCAGGGTCTGTGAGCGTCTGGGCAAAAGCTGCGGGTCAAGAGCGAGCTGATGAAGGGCATTTGGGCACAAAGCGAAACATCAACAATCTTTATTACCAAACTCATGGCAGGGTTAACTCTTTAACCCAGTTAACAGCAAAATAGCATCTCTAACAAGATCAAGGATGGAGGTGCAGACCTAATAAAGACTGTCTCAAACAAAGGATAAAAAACATAAATATCTTTTTAAAAAGTAAAATTCTCTTGTTGCAGAAAAACATGTCCCAAACTGATTGCAAACCATAAAAAAGACTGCATTTGAGTCTATGCTGCCTTCAAAACTCTAACTCGGTATAGGGAAAAAAAAAAAAACCTCTCTTATCTTCCTTGTTCAATTTCCACCATTTATTCTAACACCCAAAGAATAAGTATAAACAATATCCATCTCATTTCTCTTGGCAGCTGCCCAACTGCTAAGACTCATCAAGCATTATCCCTTTGCAATTTTCACCTCTATTATGCTCAAGAAATTGATCCCTAATTTCTGAAAACTTGGAAAACATTATCCCTCTCTCCTCAAGGTCATGGGGACAGTGTACCTGGCTGAGTGTAAGGCAGGACTGGGCACAGGGCGCCTTTCTAAATGAGAACACCAAACCCTTATAAACTAAAGCCTAATCTACCAGGGAACTCTAAGTAGCAGCAGGGACGAAACTGTGGCTGTACTAAAAAGGTGCATATCTTCCCTTCCTTACCCCAAAGGCAAGAGATGAGGAAGGCTGGAAAGGGGAGTATTTGACCCAGTATTTGGCTTTGCAGGAGTTTGGCAGCATATTCTAGGCCAAGGCCACGCTGCAAAGAAAGTTCACCAGTCACAGGGCCAGTCTTTGCTGTTTCTGACTGTATAGAGCTGCTGTTCCTGGAGAGCTGCTCATGGCTGCGTTATTAGAGTAGCTTCCCCTTATGCAATTACTAGAGAAATTATTTTTTCAATTCAACTTCACAACTGACGAATATTTCAAAAGCAGCTTCTCAAAAAATGGAGACCATTCCTCTTTGCTCAGGATCACAGCTCCTTCCAGTTGATGGGCTTCTTGCCAGATTTCTGCAGCAGCTCATTGGTTTTAGAAAAATGTCTACATCCAAAGAATCCTCTGTACACCGACAACGGGGAGGGATGAGCTGTCTGCAGCACATGGTGCCGCTTCTGCAAGAGATGAGGGAGAATGAGAGAATAAAACGTGGCTTATTGTGGGCTTCAAAAAATAAGGACTATGGCTGTTGCACTTTAAGATAGCTGTGCAGCTTCCCTTTGCTCTCTCTAAATTTACCTACTTTCAAAGTTTACTTACTTTATCTATACCAGAACATAAATCCATTTATCCATTCACTCAATTCCTTTGTAAAACAACTACCTTAGGGGAGCGGGTGTGGCTCAAGGGGCTGAGTGCCTGCTTCTCACAGGTGCTCCTAAAGACAAAAACAAACAACAAGCAAACAAACCAAGGAACCAACTCAGGAGAGCCAATGTGGCTCAGTGGTTGAGCACTGGCTTCCCAATACAAGGTCCCAGTTTCAAAACTGGCCCCAGTATCTCAAAAAATAACAATAACAACAAACAAACAAACAAAAAACAAAAAAAAAACCTACCTTAGCTAGGCTCTGAGCTTGCAAAGAGGACCAGTCTCAGTCCTCAACCTCAACGTGGCAGTGTCTAATAATCTTTTAGTGCCCATACCTTAGGACTCAGCAATTCCACTAAGAATGTATTTGCTAAAGAATACCAGGATGCAGATACCTACATGAAGATGTATGTATAAGGAGGTTCCCTGCAGCAGCGTCTATAGTAGCTAAAACTTAATGTAATTTCATTGTTATGGAACTGGCTAAAAATATCTTTCTAAAATTCTTACAGTGGAACACTGCTTAGCTACTAGAACAAGGTCAGGTCAAGCTGCATATGTTGATATGGGAAGTCCTCCAAAATATATCAAGTGGGGAAAAAAATCAAGTGATAAATGCATTAAATTTTTTTTTTGGGGGGAGGAGAATATCCAAGAAACTATTTATAGTACCTCCTTTAGGGGAAACAAACAGTGGAAGGAATTTACTTTCCATTTTATAACTGTCTATACCATTTCTTTTTTAAGATTTATTTATTTATTTATCCCCCCCCCCCCCTTGCTGCTTGTGCTCCCTATGTCCATTTGCTTTGTGTTTATTTGTGTCTGCTTGTCTCCCTTTGTTGCATCATCTTGCTGCGCCGGCCATGCGGGCGGGCTTGCCTTCACCAGGAAGCCCCAGGAATTGAACCCGGGGCCTCCCATATGGGAAATGGGAGCCCAACCAATTGAGCCACAGCTGCTTCCCTGTCTATACCATTTTAACCATCACCACAAAAATGGACTACTTTGATTTTTTTTTTTTTTTTTTTAACGGGAGGTCCCAGGGATCGAACCCGGGTCCCTCCATGTGGGAGACGGACGCCCAACCAGTTGAGCCACATCCGACCCCTGATTTTTTTTTTAAATGCCAACTGCCATTCCCTGAGTAGGGAGATTTATGGATCATTTTTGTTTTCTTCTTTATTCTTTTCTGTATTTAAATAAAAACCACCTAACAAAGTTGTTTTTCAAAATATCCCTGCCCAGTCCAAGGGCAATAACTGGAGGCAGGCTGGAGCCAGCACCAAGAAACCACCTTGCCAGCCTAAGCCAACGTCTTCACTGTATCCCAGAGGCATTACAGTCTTTAAGCGGGAGAGTGATGTGATTAATTTGCATTTCAGCCTGTGGAGATTGAACCAGGGAGGGGAAAATGGAAAGCAAGAAGACTAACCAGCAAGAAGGCACCAGTAGAATGGTGGGGATGAATTTGAGAGAAAGGAAGGAAGGAAGGAAGAATCTAGATATTGATGATTAGATATATGGAAGGGGAGAGAAAGAGAGATCAAAAATGACACAAAGTTTCTGGCTTGCATTAACTGGGCAGAGGGTGGTACTTTTTAAGTTGGGGAATACAGAGCAGCAAGTACAGTGAGAAATGAATGAGGAAAGGAGAACTTAGTTTGGAACATGTTGAATTTGATGTGCCAGGAGAGACACTGGATTGCAGAAAGGTAACTTGGTTTTAATGATCAATTAAATGATAGAGATATCTATACTGAGGTAAGATAAATAAGATCTATACTAAGATAATAGAATGGCTGATCATAAACTGTCCTAAGGCTTGGAGATTAGAAATTACTCTTATACACAGTTCTTACTTACCTAGATAAACAGATCTTTTTTTTTTTTTTTGACAATCAGATCTTAACAGTTGGTTCCTTCATGCAAGATTTTTCCTACTACGCACTTCTTTAAGAAAAGTAAAAGCACCCAAAAATATCTTGTTCATTCACACAAAACCTTTTTCAATCCGATTTACATGCTCTATGGTTATTTGCTTGTATATGGATAAAGAGATACTGGATGGATATATATGAAATAAAAAACAATGCTTACCCAGGCCAGGGAGGGGAACTGAACAGACCAGGACTAGGATGGCAGGGAGACCTTTCATCATACACCTTTTTATTTATTTTTTAATCACATGGATCTATTATTACCTTTGACAAACCCCAATTAAAAAATACAATCAAAATTCCTTATAAGAAAGTGCAGGAAATAAGTGACATACAAGTAAAGGCAATAATTTGTAGACTTGAACTCTCCCACTGGCTTAGGAGTCTAGTACCACTCACCTGCTGGACGACTGCACACAGGCATTCCCACAGGCCTACCCAGGACTCAAACTGTTGAACACAGACCTGAAGTGCCACCATTTACTGTGATTTGGGTAAGTGCCATCCTCTCTCTGTGCCCCAACTATAAAATGGGGAAATGTGTATTCCTCCCCTCAGTCTTTATAAGAGTATTAAATGAGATTCTGCACGAAAAATGCTTGACTAGACACATGGTAGGGGTTCAACACATTTGCAAATTTCTGATAACCAGTTACCTCCTGCTGATAAGAAACTACTTTGAGGTCACCTCACTTACTCCCTTTACTTCACTTTTTATTTTTATTTATTTATTTATTTATTTTTAAGATTTTATTTATTTATTCATTTATCCCCCCCTCGCTGCTCGTGCTCGCCGGGTCAGCCAACCACGCCGTGCAGGCGGGCCCGCCCCCACCAGGAGGCCCCGGGAACCGAACCCAGGGCCCCCCATACGGCAAACGGGAGCCCCACCGACTGAGCCACAGCCGCTTCCCTACTTCACTTTTTAAAGAACTTACTCCAAAATTTCTTCCCCCACCCTCACTTCCCAATTCACTGTCTCTCCCAGTTGCCCCAGCTAAACACTCAAGTCACTCTTGATTCCTCTCTGCCCCTCTACTCTTGGTTCTCCATACACCATCATCCTCCCTAGTCCATCACAGTCATCCTGGAGAGCACTGACCGTGGCTCACCCAATGGTAGCAGTGGTGACTGTGATCAGGAATGGGATGGTTTTAGGAGGCAGGGTTGAAAAAAAGATTTACCGATAGACTGAATTTAAGAGGGTGAGGGAAAGGGGAGGATTCAAGGATGACTTCTACATTTTCGACTTCAGCACAACCAGGTGTATCACTGCTGGAGTTGGGAAAAACAAAGAAGGTAAGCGAGTTGGGGACGGGGGGGATTTAGGGCATTAAAAACTGGTATTGGGTGTTTGCTTAGGTTTAATAATCGATAGTATTTTCATGGGGAAGTTAAATTTGTGATTAAGTGAATTTTTTTGTTTCCTATATGCTCTCAAATTTCTTGGAAACAAACTTGCCTCATTCATCAGTTATCACAAAATTTGTCAAATAAATGGTATCCAGGGAGTTTATGCTTATATTACTATGATGGTCGAGTCTTTTGCAGACCCCAGAAAATCATATTCCTAAGCTAATCCATTCCTGTGGATGTGGGACCCTTTGAACGGATTGCTTCAGTGAGGCATGACCCAAGGTGGGTCTTGGTCCTCTTGCTGGAGTCCTTTATAAATGTAGGATGGAAAACAGACACACAGAAAAGAGCTTCAGGGACAGGAGAGGTCCTGGAGGCCAGAATCAGCGGAGCACAGAGGCATGGAAAGGAGACCCCTGAGAGGCCAGGCCCACGGAGCAGCGTGAAGCTGAAGAAAAGCAGCCCAGGGGAGAGGGGAGAGACCAGCTGATTGCAGTGTGCCCTGCCATGTGCCTGATCGCCCACAGCTGCAGCTTGGTGAGACAGCATCTCAACGATGCCTTGATTTGGACACTTCACAGCCTCGGAACTGTAAGCTTTTAATCTATTAAATTCCTATTATAAAATGCCAACATATCGTTTAGGCAGTCTTCAGCAAACTAAAACAGTTAGTAACGGCACTAAGTCAGAAGTTGGTCAGTTGCTCTTCTCATACAAAATGCATCATTCTTGTAAATGGTCTGAATTTTACTCAATTTCCAATGGGAAATGCAACTCTAATTGTAAGTTTTAAGGGGAAAAAAAAGATTTATACATAGCTTTTCCAGGACTACATAATAGTGATCCCTAGAATGCCCTAAACTGGTTTAAGTGTTAAAAAACAAACAAACAAAAAACCCCACATACCCTATCAATGGCACTGCCTTTCTTCTGAGCATAAGAGCCCCAGAGTAGGAAGACAAGGCCGTTCAAGTTCTCATTTAACCAGGAGACAACTGCATCAGTAAATTGCTCCCAACCTTTATCCTTATGAGAATTGGCTTGATGCGCCTGGACAGTGAGGACAGCATTGAGGAGGAGAACACCTATGAACATATACCGAAGAAACAAGTTAAAATTAGGTTAAAACAAATCAGCCCCAGCACCCAACATCGGGGGTTCAACACATGATGAAACCGTTGGCATAATGGAAAGCAGGGTAGACGTTTGCTATCAGGTCATAAAGCATTACTATGTCAACAGTGGTTATCTCTGGGTAAGGAGACTAGAGACTTTTCATCTCTGCCCTTTTTCATGTTCCAATTTTTCTATAGTGCACGTGATTATATTCATCATCAGAAATAATTTTTTTGATATTAAATAACCCAGAAAATATAAACAAAAAGTAGATCAAAATTTTGAGTGAAAATCAAACTGACTGCAAGAAACAACCAAAGAGTACACATTCTCTCCTTATTCTAGCTGTAGAAAGGCAGTTGATTATTTCTTAAAAAAAAAAAAAAAAAGTTAAAATGTCCCCTGGTAGCAGTTAAACGTACACACTATGTCTGTGTCAAAATGAGAAGAGTGAGGCCACCTTCTGAATGATTTAAGTCAAGCCTCTTTGAGTGGATAAATTTTAAATATCAAGGAGCAAAGTTTTCTGTCAAATTATGATTAAACATGAAAGAAAACATTGGCTGCAGGGTAAAGTGGGTTCTTTTTTCACTTAAGCCAAGTGTCTGTTTTATTAGTGCTCTTTGGTTCTTCATGGCTATCATTTCAAAATATAAACAAGCAGGATGGAAAGGAGAAAAGTTGAAATCAGTCCAAAATATACCTAGCAGTGGCGGATTTACCTTGTTTGGCCCACCCAGATAAATCTCCATGACCAGGATGAACAAAACCATCTATGTCTGTAGACAGCTCTTTATAAATGTTTTCCAAACTGAAAGCAAGTCAGAAGAGAAACAGAATCTTAAGCATAATTCTGAAAATTCAGTAACGACCAACATAGGTGTGAAAAGATCAGAGATGAAAGCCTATGAAGTCAGCCCCAGGAAAGGACAATGTACAAATGGCAACGATTAGGAAAGGCCTCTACAGCCCCCATTTCATCCTCTTCTCCTTCAGCCCTGACTTAGCAGGGAAGAAAAACAATGGAATCCTGCCACTGTGTACTACAACACAAATCAAACATCTTATCTTACTTGGATCATTGTTGTTCTTGAGAAATGAGGTTAATGCTGCCATTTCTTCTGTCAGTTAAATCTGCCCCCTCCTAACTGATGCTCAATTACAGTTTTACAGCTTTATAGATTATGCATTTATATATTTAATATACAAAGTCCTCCAAAACAGTGGTCTTGATAGGGAGCAATTTTGCCCTCTAGGGATCATATGGCAATATCTAGAGATACTTTTGTGTCTCAACTTGGGTGGTAAGCCACTGGGGTCTTGTGGCAAGTCTGCTGCTAAACATCTTACAGTGCAGAGAACAGTCCCAAACAAAGAATGATCTGGCTCCTTGAGTCAATAAGGGCCGAGGTAGAGAAATCGTGCTCCAAAGGCTAGTGAATGTGTCCAAAGAGTGGAACCTGTAATTTATAATCACACATCTGAAAGTAATCACGATTGGATCTGCGCTACCTTTAAAGCAATTGTACCTGGGTGGAGGTGGAACAGGTCTTTGAACACTAAAGCAGAGCCCATGAGCTTGATTGGGTCCATGATATGGATCCTGTCCAAGGATGACAACCTTCACCTGTGAATACCAGTTGGCAAGACATTAAGCAAAACCATAGCTAGGCAGTCTAAATGAACACCTGGTCAACCATTAACTAATACAGAACAGCCCTCTCCTAACCCACCCTACTCCCATCCCAGGAAGGCAGTACCAACTTGCCACTATCACTTTCCATTATCTAATCACCTTTCACTTGAAATCACCTACCTTACCACCCCACCTCCTTCTCTGAAACAGGTTTTTAAAACAAATTTGGGTCAGCTTTGCTTTTACAGCCTTCATTTTCAAATTACAAAGCTGATTTGCCCTCTTAAGAAGGGCAAAAATCCAAAAACTTATAGAGATTATCTCCCAGTCATCTCTATCCCCTTCTAATCTAACCATTTTTAATTACCTATTTATTTGGGGTTTTTGTACTCACTATCCTACATTTTGTATTCCTCATGCTATATATTTTGTGTATGCTTTAAGTCAATAGAGAACTCAATCACTGATGGGCTGTTTCCAAAATTTTTCCATTACAAAAAACACTGTAGTAAACATCCTGGAACATATATCCTTATATACTATTGCTTTTTATTTCTATGGAATACATCCACAATAGCGGATTTGCCAATCAAAGGGTAAGTGTACTTTAATCCTCAGATATTTGTCATATTACTTTTCAAGGAAATGAAGCAATTCAAATTCCCCACCAGCAATGAGGGTGCCTGTCCTCTCATGAGGCCAGGTCAAAAGGACTGTGGCATTCGGCAGCAAAATGCGATGTTGAAATACAGGGTGGCTGGCCCTCTGATGTGGTGCCCACCCACCTCTCCTTCATTCTCATGCTTCTGTCCATGGTATTCGTTCTTAGAATCTTCCTCCACAGTGGACACACAAAATCCAGCTTCAGATGCCCCAAGTCCAGGAAGCTTGTGTGGGCCTCTCTGTTCCTCCCTTTGATGTTCACACTGTCCCCAGGATAGTGTCCATCCTGCGGTAACCTATCTCAGAAGGGACTCTCTTGAGCTTGGAGGGGGTGGGGGCAGGCTTGGGTTTCTAGTCCTGGATGAGTGATGACCCTGGACAAGCTACTTAATCTCCCCAAGTTCTCAATATGCCCGTCAGCAAAGAAGCCCCATTGGCCCACTGTTCCTTGGAGACTCACAGGCTTGATGCTTTTTTTTTTCTTTTTCTTTTTCAAAAATCAATTTTATTGATACATAATAATAAAGCACACATACATCCAAAGTGCACAATCAATGGCACCTGGTACAATCACACAGCCATGCATTTATCATTTCAATCACCATTAGAGTATTTTCACTGAGAACCCAACCTGGGACCTCCCATGTGGGAGAGAGACACACAATCACTTGAGCCACCTACGCTCCCTGGTTTGTTGAGTCTCTCACTGTCTTTATTCTTTGTTGCAGCACCTCACCGTGCCTGCCCATCGTGTCAGCTCGCTGTCTTGCTCATCTTCTACAGGAGGCACCGGGAATTGAACCCGGGGCTTCCCATGTGGTAAGTGGGAGTTCATTCGCTTGAGTCACATCCACTTCCCTGTCTAGTTTCTTTCAACTTGGTATATTTCCTTTTTTTTTCTTTTACCCTTCATGGAAGATTATTCATTTATTACTATACATTATTGTCTACATTTTGCTTCTATTGTATTGCTGCCTGATATTAACATCTTGTAATGTTAACGTACGTTTGTTCAGTTTCAAAGAAAAGTCTTATATGTGCAATATAACCCATACTCATAGTTCGCACGAGGTTTCACTATGCTATACAGTCCCATGTTACATTTTTTAGCTTTCCTTCTGGCAATACACATGATCTTAGACTTTTCCTTTCAACCACTCTCATACCCATATATTAGTAGTGCTAGTTACAAAAACTATGATGTGCTTTCACCATTTCTATTCATTTCCAAAGATTTATGAACAACCTTTTTACCAATTCTGCACAGATTAACCCCCAACTTTACATTCTCTAACCTCATTCTATTTTCTGGTGACCTATATTCTAGTTATTAACTCCATGAATTCATACATTATATTTAGTTCGTAACAGCACAATCATACAGTATTTGTCCTTTCATGGCTGGCTTGTGTCACTCAACGTAATGTCCTCCAAGTTCATCCATGTTGTCATATGCATCACGACTTCATTTCTTCTTGCGGCTGCATGATATTCCATGGTGTATATATATACCACAATTTCTTTATCCCTTCATCAGCTGATGGACACCTGGGTTGTTTCCATCTTTTGGCTATGAATAACACCACTATGAACACCAGTGTGCAGCTGCCTGTTCATGTCACTGCTCTCAGTTCTTCTGGGTATTTATATCTAGTAATGATATTGCTGGGTAACACGGCAAATCTACACTCAACTTCCTTAGGAACTGCTGAACAGTCCTCCACAGTGGCTGTACCATTCTGCATTCCCCCCAATAGTGAATAAGTGTTCCCTTCTCTCCACATCCTCTCCAACACTTGTAGTTCTCTGTCTTTTTCATAGTGGCCATTCTGATAGGTGTGAAATGATATCTCACTGTAGCTTTGATTTGCATTTCCCTAATCATGAGTGATGTCGATCATTTTTTTCATCTGTTTTTTTGCCATTTGTATTTCTTCTTTGGACAAATGTCTATTCAAGTCTTGCCCATTTTAAAATCAGGTCGTTTGTCTTTTATTGTTGAGTTGTAACATCTCTTTATATATCATGGATATTAAACCCTCATTGGATATGCGATTTCTAAATATTTTCTCCCACAGAGTAGGCTGCCTTTTCACCCTTTTGACAAAGTCCTGTGAGGTGCAAAAGTGTTTAATTTTGAGGAGGCCTCATTTATCTTTTTCTTTTGTTGCTCGTGCTTTGGATGTAAGGTCCAAGAAACCACCACCTACTACAAGGTCTTGAAGATGTTTCCCTACATTTTCTTCTAGTAGTTTTATGGTCCTGGCTTTTATATTTAGGTCTTTGATCCATCTTGAGTTGATTCTTGTATTGGGAGTGAGATAGGGGTCCTCTTTCATTCTTTTGGTTATGGATATTCAGGTCTCCCAGCACCATTTGTTGAAGAGACTGTTTTGTCTTGTTAACACAGACTTGGTAAGTTTGTTGAAAACCAGTTGGCCATAGAGGTGAGGGTCTACTTCAGGACTCTCAATTCTATTTCACTGATATCTTTATGCCAATACCATGGTGGAAGTAAATAATGCATTTACAGTAATATCATTGAATGTGAATGGATTAAACTTTTCAATTAAAAAATATAGACTGACAGAATAGATTAAAAAATATGAGCCATCCATATACTATCTATAAGAGACTCACCATATATTCAGGGATACAAATCGGATGAAGTGAAAGGCTGGTAAAAGATATTCCATTAAACAGTAACCAAAAAAAAAAAGCAGGGCTAGCAGTACTAATATCAGACAAAACAGACTTTAAATGCAAAAAAGTTATAAGAGATGCAGAAGACTATTATATATTAATAAAAAGGACAATCCACAGGAAGAAAGAACAGTCA
Source organism: Tolypeutes matacus (assembly GCA_026826555.1). Classification (NCBI taxonomy): domain Eukaryota; kingdom Metazoa; phylum Chordata; class Mammalia; order Cingulata; family Chlamyphoridae; genus Tolypeutes; species Tolypeutes matacus. The sequence continues at coordinate 1,214,919 of JAKSZT010053817.1, read as the reverse complement.
TAAATATCCACCTAACCAGGGTGCCCAAAAATATATGAGGCAAACTGGCAAAATTGGAAGAAGAAATATATATCTCTATAATAATAGTTGGAGACTTCAACACACCACTCACATCATTAGACACAACAACTAGACAGAAGATCAACAAGGAAACAGAGAACCTGAACAATATGATAAATAAGCTAGACCTAACAGACATATACAACACAATCCTAAACAATCAGTGGGTCAAAGAAGAAATTTCAAGAGAAATTAGTAAGTATCTCGAAACAAATGAAATCGAGAACACAACTTATCAAAACTTAAGGGATACAGCGAAGGCAGTGCTTTCTGAAAGGGAAATTTATAGTCCTAAACTCCTATATTAAAAAAGAAGAAAGGCTAAAATCAAAGACCTAACTGAACACCTGGAATAACTAGAAAAAGAGCAAACTAATCCCAAAGCAAGCAGAAGGAAATAATAAAGATTAAGAGCAGAAATGAAAGTGAAAAAAAAAAAAAAAAAAAGAGAGAAAATCAACAAACAAAAGCTGGTTCTTTGAGAAGATCAATAAAATCGACAAACTTCTAGCTAGATTAACAAAAGAGAGAGAACATGCAAATAAAATTAGAAATGAAAGGGGAGATGTTACGACTGACCTCACAAAAATAAAAAGGATCATAAGAGGATACTATAAGAAACTGCATGCCAACAAATTAGACAAGCTAGATGAAACAGACAAATTTCTGGAAACACACAAACCTATATTGACTCTACAAAGCCAGATAAAGATAAAAGAAAAGAAAATCACAGACCAACCTCTCTAATGAACATAGATGCAAAAATTCTCAACAAAATAGTTGCAAATAGAATCAACAGCATATTAAAAGAATTATACACCACGACCAAGTGGGATTTATTCCTGATATGAAAGGGTGGCTCAACACAAGAAAATTAATCAATGTAATACACCACATTAACAAATTTAAGGGAAAAAACACGATCATCTCAATCAATGCAGAAAAGGCATTTGACAAAATCCAGCATCCTTTCTTGATAAAAACGCTTTTAAAGATAGGACTAGAAGCAAAAAATTTCCATATGATAAAGGGCATACATGAAAAACCTACAGCCAACATCGTACTCAATGAGGAAAGGTTGAACTCTTTCCCTCTAAGATTGGGAACAAGACAAGGATGCCCACTGTTACCACTGTTACTCAACATTGTACTAGAAGTTCTAGCTAGTGCAATTAGGCAAGGGGAAAAAAAAAAAAAAAAGGCATCCAAATGGAAAGGAGGAAGTAAAACTCTCACTATGCACAGATGAAATCTTGTATTTAGAGAATTCTGAAATATCTACACAAAGCTACTAGAGCTAATAAATGAGTTCAACAAAGCGGCAGGACACAAGATCACTAGAAAAATCGAGTGTTTCTATACCCCAGTAATGAACAATCTAAAGAGGACATATCAAGAAAAAAAATTCCATTTACTATTAATAGCAACAAAAAGACTCAAATACCTAGGACTCAATCTAACCAAAGATGCATAGGACCTATATTCAGAAAACTATAAAACAATGCAAAAAGAAATCAAAGAAGACCTAAGCAAATGGAAAGACATTCCATGTTCATGGATTAGAAGACTAAATATCATGAAGATGTCAATCCTACCCAGTGCTTTATAGATTCAATGTAATACCAACCAAAATTCCAACAATCTACTTTACAGAAATAGAAAAGGCAATTACCAAATTTATTGGGAAAGGAAAGGGCATCAGAATAGCAAAAAAACATCCTAAAAAATAACAATGTCGGAGGACTCTGTCTTACCTTGAAACATACTACAAAGCTACAGTGGTCAAAAGAGCATGGTACTGGCATAAAGATAATGATGCTTTTTTTTTTCTTTTAAATATTCCTTGTTTATATTGACCATTGGGTATTCAAAACAGGACATAATAGTCAAACATGGAGCAAACTTGTTCTGAATTTAATAGGATTTATTTTCTTAACTTCAAAAATAAGGAGCTGGGAGCGGATGTGGCTCAAGCAGTTGAACACCTGCTTCCCACATGAGAGGTCCCGGGTTTGGTCCGGGTGCCTCTTAAAAACAAAAAAAGAAACAATAAGCAAACAAATGAAAAAACCAACTCAGGGGAGCCGATGTGGCTCAGTGGTTGAGTGCCGGCTTCCCACATACAATGTCCTGGGTTCAATCCCCGGCCCTGGTACCTCAAAAAAATAAAAAATAAAAACAAAAAACAAACAAACAAAACCTCAAGGAGCTATATTCAAAGTTTTTGCTTTAAAATGCAAATCGGGACATTTCCCAAGAATCCAAGAATTGGGTATGGGTAACTTATCAAGATGGCTTATTTACCTATTTTACTTCTATTTAAATTAGCAGGTAATTATTAAATCATAGGATTCCTGCCTATAGCCTACAAATGGGGTAGGAAAAAGGGTAAGAACAAGACCAAAAAACCTCCAGTATAAGCAGATGCTAAATAGATTGTGGGGGTTTACAGGAAAACCAGATCACAAAGGCCATGGACAACAGGCTTCAAGGAAGTGGTACAAGATGGATCTAGCTTGTTTTCAAAAGACAGAAATAAGGAGTTTGGCACATTTTCTAATCCCTGAAGTAGGAGAATGGGAGGTAGGGGTGAAGCTGTCCAGGAGGACACAGCCATACTTATAGAGGGTGTTACATACTCAGTTTTCACAGTTCACAGAATGTGAAGCTATGGACAAGTTTTTGAATAGGAACTTGATGTGAAAGGAGCCTCCAATCAGCAGCCAGCTGACTGGAGTAGGATGGGTAGGATGAGCTAAATAAAGCAAAGGGATTTGTCAACAGGATAGTGGAATGGTCCTAGCCATAAGTCAAGAGCTTGAATGTGCCAACTACAAAGAGAGAAAGATGGTGAGAAATCAAAATGCGGTCAACTAGAATTAGCTGAAAATGACTCAACTGCTTCATGCCTCTGTTTCCTCATCCACACGACAATAAAAGCTAACAGCAGCAAGGGGCTGGTTTCGAGACTAAATAAAATACAAGAAAGGAGAGCATGTAGACATAGGACTACATCCACATTTTTCTTTTGCTGTTAGATAAGTAGCACATGGTAAAGAGTACACACATATAGGCTAAAATATAGTCAGTTTTATTTCTGAATCACAGACAGTTGTTTCACTCAGGTCCCTACTTAAGAAATACTATATGATTCCCTCCCCTCTTAATAAAATTCACCAACAACTTGTACTTACATCTCTTATGTCACACATCTGAGTCCACGTGAAGACTTGGTGTGGGGGTGGATAAACAGTGTAATGTCTTCTTTCTTCCGAAACAAATCCCATTAGCTGATATAAAGATAAACTAGACTTAAAATCAGAGTCTCACTAGAGACCATAAGAATTCAGCAAGAAAGCCTGTAATGCAAGCTATATGAAGCATCATCTAGCTGTTTGCCACATTTTACATACAATTTTTTTAGAAAAACTAACAACAAAAGAACAGTACCCACCCTCCACCAAAGTTGTTTAATCACAACTTTTCTTTTTTTGTGCTGTGTCAAGGTTGATTTGCCTGTTGTCAATTCTTTCCCCTGTTCCCCTCCACCCCCGCAAAGGCCAGGCCAGGTTTCATTCAGTCTGGTTTGTGGTTTTACTATGCCAATCTTTTCTGGAGAGCCGACTGTCTCGGTGGATTGATAGAAGCACAAGGAACCATGGAGAGGCTATGGATAGATTTCTTCCCTCACCCATCCAGGGCCCATCCATGTGTGCAGTTCATTTGTCAAGCTCTTGGCAGGACAATGATTTACAACTTTTTGCAGGCGTTCTCTCTCCCCATCTTAATTGAGGACACGGCTGTTTTAAGGAACAATTTTGCAAAGTGTTGGAAAACAATCATAATAAAGCCATGATATTATTCTACAGCCTTTAAAAACCGTAACTAACAAAGTGCCGACCCCAAACACCACGGCTTTATTTTAATCCATTAGCTGAAAAGGACGGTTTAAAGGGGGGAAGTAAGAGACTATGAAGGGATAAGCTAGTAAAATGCGCACGTGACCTGCTACACTAGCAAAACAAAGCGCCAGCAGCCTCCCCTTTTACCTTTACGGCAGGTCCATTTCCACACTTACCTTTATGAAATAAGGTTTCCCGAACTCTCCGCTGAGTTGCTTCTTCCAACTCTCCCCGAAACCCACCGGCACATTGCGGGCTGCGAGTCTCAGCAGGGCCGCGGCCTTGTTCCTCTGGATCCGGACCAGCTGCTCGGGGCTCAGCGGCGAGGTGGGCGGCGTGTCCGACTCGCCTGGCCCGGCCCGGGCCTTCTTGGCAGGGCTGGCCTGCAAGCGGTCCCCACAGAGGCGGGTCACAGGCTGCAGCAGCCCTCCCCGAGGCGCCAGCAGCTTCCGGACCAGACCCGAAGGCCATTTGCACACAATCCCCATTTGTGGGACTTTCAGCCGAGAGGGTCAGGCGAGAGCCAACCCAGGCGGCGGGAAGAGGAACCCAGGGCTAAACCCAGCTGGGGGTCGGGGGGCTGCAGGGAAGCCCCGCGGGGCTCCGGAGAGTCTGGCGGGAAGGGGGGCGGTGCACCAAGGTTCCCGCCCCGCGGGGCCGAGCCGGCCTCCCGGTCCCACGCGGCCTTTTCGCGGCAAAAAAAAACCCTCTTCCGGCACCCCGCCCCCTTCCTCCTGATTGGGCGGCGGGCCGGGCAGGGCGCCGATTGGCGCCTCGGGCCCCGAGGCTCGCCCCCATTGGCTGGCCCCTCGGCATGGCCGCCGATGAGGGACCGCGGCGGCTGTTTTGAACATGTGCAGGCTCTTTCCAGCAGTAGCCCTCAGTTTACTGAGTCAGGGAGACGTCCCTGCAATCCCACGGCGGCGCGGGGCCTCCCCATCCCTGCCCCCAGGGTCCGACCCCACAAGCCGTCCAGGGCGCTCCTCACCGCCACATCCCCGCTCTCCTCAGCTACCGCCGCCACGCCGGTCCCCGGGCCCGCCGGCTCGGGGCTGTGGGCGCGTCGCTTCTTGGCGAGGCTCGGGGAGAAGAAAGAGTAGAGGGTCTTCTGGCCTATCATCCCGGAGCTGAGGAGGGAGCGAGCGCGCGCCAACCCGGGACTGCGGCGGTCAGCAATTGGCGCCAAGCGACCCGCGCATGCTCCGACCAGGGGGCTTGTGGGGGGCGGGGGGCGGTGAGGGCGCGGCGCGCATGTGCGGGAAGGGGTACTAGGCGACGCCCCCCGCGTGAGGTGGGGCTTGGAAGGACCCTGGAGGGCTCGTTTGTTCACTGTTTCATTCATTCTATTCATTCATCGTCGCTGTCTCTCGGGCAAGTCTCTCCAGCCCTCAGCCATAAAAAGTGCTTATCCACAGGGTTGCAGTGGGAGTTAGGTCAGCATTAAGTAGTATTTATTTATACATTATCCCACCCAATCCTCTCTTCCTCCTGGCACTCTCAGGACCTAGGTTTTGTAGTGTGTCCTCCCCCAACAGATGAAGCAATACAAGCCCAGAGAGGTTAAGTGACCTGCTGGAGCTCACACAGCTAGAGTCTAGGAGACAGAAATGGAAGCCAGCAGGGGTCTGACTGCAGAACTCGTGTTCCTGCCCGTGACAATGTGCAGGTGGCTCAACGCCCTGTCAGGACACCAAGATGATCCCCAGTGAGAGGCAACAACGATCAATCTGCAAACCTCCTCGACAGTCACAGAATGTATTAAGCTGAAACGCGGCAATGCCTGCAACGCACGGAGAGGCCAACAGGCGGCGCCGGGGGCTTCCCGCCGCCTTGCGTTGCAAATTCCCCGCGCATTTCCCAGCCTGCAGTGGGAATTTACCCGGAAGCAGTGGCTGTGGCGGGCAGGTCTGTTTTCTCTTTTCCGCCCGCCCCTTGTAGAGATTTTACGGGATTCAGAGCTGCGCGGGTGCTGAGATTTTAAAGAGAACGTTCACCACCACTTCCTGCCACGCACGGATTACGATTCTTGTTTTCTATCAGAATTCAGCGTGTATTTGACCATGTTTAACTGGTTTGTCATATCCATTTAAGTACTGCTAGTACTGTAACACTGGTGCGGGGGCATGGCGAAAAGGGAGTATTGTAACCAGGAGATAGCGGCACTGCTTTCTATCTTGGAAAACCCTTTCTCCATCACAGGGAATCAGTTTGCCCATCTGTAAACAGGACTTAGACTGAGTTGTAGTTTGCAAATTTGGTTGTGGCATGCGAATTGCTGGGGGAACTAAAAAAATTCAGTGCTTGGGATGGGGTGCAGGCACTTTGGGTTTTGCCAGCTAGCCGGCTGATTCTGATGCACAGCTAAGTCTGGGAGGCTCTGGACCACATCAGCCCTGGGAGTCCATCCAGCATTAATATCCTCTACCTCTTTTCTAGGGCATGGCTTTAAACTTTAAAATGGAAACTTTATGGTGAGGAGGACTGTGGCTGTGGGACTGCTTAGCTGAACAGATTTTGCATCAGGGACAGAGCCTGGGCAGCCTCTTCCTTTCTCTTTGCCTCGCCTCTGATGCCCAGTTCTAACTTTGTGGACACAGGATGGACAAATTCCTGGTGAAGGGGACTTTAAGGGGCCTTTTGGGAAAGAGTGAGGACGGAAACTTGGGGCAGGAACAAGAGCATACAGGGCAAGTTCCCTCCATGTTGGGAAGTGAGAAGCAAAACACAAGGAAAAGGCCCAGGAGAGAAGCCTTGGGGGATGGAATCCCCTTGGCAAGCCCCAGCTGGCGGCACATTCGGGCCGAGGGCCTGGACTGCGATTACACAGTTCTCTTTGGCAGAGCTGAGGCAGATGAGATTTTCCAAGAGTTGGAGAGAGAAGTAAAATATTTTACAGGTAAGCAGAGGACTGCAGTATGTATGTTGAAGGCTTGTTTAGAAAAATCTGAACTCAGGAGCCGTTGACTACTGATGGGTTGGTTAATTGATTCAACAAATATTCTCTGGGCCACACAGGTTGCTAGGCTTTTGGGGTACAAACTTGGAAAAAACAGGATTGCCTGCGTACTGGGAGCTTACAGATGACTCCTGATTCTCAGTAATCTCCCCAGATTCTACTTATCAGAATCGTCTGAGCAAGTTTAAAACAAAAACAAATGATGCCAGGTTCTACCCAAGACCAATTGAATCAATACCTGAGGTGACTTTAGCCTGGGCATCAGTGTTTTTAAAAAGCTTCCAGGTGGGAAGCGGATGTGGCTCAATCAATAGGGCTCCCGTTTACCATATGGGAGGCCCCGGGTTCGTTTCCCGGGGCCTCCTGGTGAAGGCAAGCCCGCCCGCACGGCGCGGGGAGCTGATGCAGCAGGATGACCCAACAAAGGGAGACAAGCAGACACAGAAAAACGCACAGCAAATGGACACAGCAAGCACAAGCAGCAAGGGGGGATAAATAAATAAATAAATAAAATCTTTAAAAAAAAAAAAAAAAAGCTTCCAGGTGACCCTAATGTACAGCCAGGGTTGAGAACCACTAGTTCATTGGGAGAGAAAGGCAAATAACCAGGTTATTCCTCTACATCAGTGACCCAGCATTGCCTTGAAGGCTTGTTAGAATTCTTTGCTGGGCCCCATCCCCACGATGAGAGTTTCTGGGGGATGCAGATGCTACTGATCTGGGGGCCACACAGGACCACTGCTAGGCTGTGATGAGCACCCAGGGATCCAGGAGAGCACTTTGAAAAGCCCACAGGAGTCTCCAGCCTACCATGTGAGCTGCCTTAGTACCATCCTTCAAGGAGCCACAGGCTCTTAGCCCCCACTGGTGGCACAGCCACCCTAGTGTGTGACCGAACTTCATCATGCTCAAATTTAAGCCTCTTGATCTGTTTTTCTTCTACTGTAGTTACAGCAATTAGGTTATAGTGTTAAAAATATATATATTGGACTGGGACCGTGTTTCTCTAAGTGTAAGACAAGAATCACTGTTGTTACATGAATATTTTGAGCAATCCACAAGAATTTTGGGGGGAGGGGGTTCCTCAGCCAGTGCATTGAATAACATTGAATGACAGAGGGAAAATTATTCCTGTTTTACTTCCCCTTCAGTCCTGAAGACTCAGAGAGCAGGTGTGTAGGGTACTCGCTTGTCTGGATTTGAGGGTCTCAGAGTGCAGGAATTCACCATGTGCTTCATCTGAACAGGTGCCCTGGCCAAGGTGCAGGTGTTTGGGAAGTGGCACAATGTGCCCAGGAAGCAAGTGACGTATGGTGATGCTGGGATGACCTACACATTTTCGGGTCTAACTCTGTCTCCAAAGCCCTGGATCCCAGTTATAGAGCGTGTCCGGGATCGTGTCTCACACGTGACTGGATGGACCTTCAACTTTGTGCTTGTCAACAGGTGACACCCTACCTTGTTTTTACCTTCCCTTTTTTATAGAGCAGTGGACTGGATTTTATAAATCTTCTCTCATTCAAAAGGTAGAGTTTAAGATTCTACCATATTTTATTCATTTGTACAACAAATACTTCTTTAACGTACAGGGGTAGAGTGGCGGAACAGTATAAGCAGTGTTCCTGGGAAGTGAGAGGTGATTACTTGGTGAAAATTGAACAAGATCATTTCAGGCAGTCCTAAGTGTCTTGAAGAAAATTAAACAGGCTGACTTGACTGGGAATGGCTGATATCAGGAAGGGGTTGACCCGGGTAATTCTTTATGGTGGGGGCTGTCCTGTGCTCAGAGTTGTTGAGCAGCATCCCCGATCTCCACCCATTAGATGCGAGGAGCACTGGCGTCATGGCAACCAAAAATGTCTCCGGACTCTGGGACTTATGATCACCCATTTTGAGAGCTCCAGGGTTCAGGGGACGATCACTTTAAATGAGGTGGTTAGAGTGCTCACTGAGGTGACACGTGAGGATAGTGAGCAAGTCACCTGGAGGAGCAGAGGGTGCTTGGAGTATCCACAGAGCAGAAATCCACTGATATGGCTGGAAGGCAGTAAATGAGGGAGGGGTACGGGATGAACTTAGAGGTGGGAAGGGACCAAGCTGCGCAGGGAATATGGATTTTATTTAAGTGTAGGGAGAAGCCATTTTATCTGCTCTATAAACCAGGATAACTCTTTAAGACTTGTTTTTGGCTTCTCTGATATGTTAAGCTTTAAAGCACATGATCAAATAGGACTAGATAAAGTAAAAATGCTTCAGACTTGGCTCATCTTTGGAACCAGATGAAGATCTCAAGCCCTTGTGGAAGCATGACAGGGATGGCTGTGCACGTAGTGCCACTTCACAGCGTGTAAGGAAATGACCGTGTCATTGTTGGTGCATCTCAGGAAAGGGTTGTGTTTATGAACTGTACTTGTTTTCTCACTGCAGATATAAAGATGGCTGTGACCACATTGGTGAGCACCGAGATGACGAAAGAGAGCTGGCTCCAGGGAGCCCCATCGCCTCTGTCTCCTTCGGCGCCTGCAGAGACTTCTTCTTTCGGCATAAAGATTCCCGAGGGAAGAACCCCTCGCGGAGAGTGGAGGTGGTCCAGCTTCAGCTGGCCCACGGCAGTTTGCTTATGATGAACCACCCGACCAACACCCATTGGTACCACAGTCTTCCTGTCCGAAAGAAGGTTCTGGCTCCACGGGTCAATCTGACATTTCGTAAAATTCTACCTATTAAAAAGTAAAAAATGTTTTAACAGTTAATATTCTATTTTCCTCTTTCCTGCTCTGCTTTTAGAAGGAGCTGACATTCCTTTGACCAGCAGGGAACACAGAAAAGGTTTCGCCAAAGTATAGAGCTTATTATATGACATTGCAGAATTCAGAAAGACGATGTTTGTACCAAATTAGTAAATTATGAAAGAATACCCGTTGACTTTTTTCCTTACAAAATGATGCTTTTATTGCTATAATATACAGCAGATATAAAAAGTACCTTTAGCAAATACATAAACCAGCAGTTATTATGCCATAAACTACTAGTGTAACTTAGATTTTTGCCAAAAGAAGCTAACTTTGTGAACCTTGTAAATAACTTAAAACTAGAAATAAGTTTATCTGGCTGCTACTTAATTCCTAATAATTTACAAAATGAGGAAGTCCGCTTTAAGTCAGGTTAAAAAACTTTGCACAGACATCATTCACATTTACCGCCTTGGCTCAAACCCCGTCTTCTGGCCAAAGATCTGCTTACAACTATGTTAAGAGGATCATCCCCTTTCACGCCCATCATCTCTCTTTAATGGCAGATTTCAAAGAGTAACCAATGGCAGAACAGCAAGTACTCAAAGTTACAGTTGTGCACTGCAGTTCAAGGTAACACCACTGAGCATCTCTCCCGCCAGATTCAGGTAAACTATGTTCATTCCTTTCAACATCAAAGTCAGGGCTTGCAACAGAATCAATAAAGGACATCAGCGAAAGGATCAGATGTGGTTCCAGCTGTTCTTTCACACTGAAGTTCACGGCCTGAAGTTCCTTCACAGTATATTATACTGATAGCAAGAGTTACTGAGTCCTCAAGATGCACACTGGGTCCAGCAGGTTGATCACCTGGGCTTCTTACACTTTGAGCTGACACCAAGGCATTGTCTTGAAGTGATGGCAGTTCTCCCTTGCCGGGGGAAGCACAGGTCTTAGCCTTACTCAGGTGACCCTCAGGATAAATCTAATTCCAAATCTTATCTCTGAAGAGTCAGTTTGAATTTGGTATCCTTTTTTTTTTTTTTTTTTAAATAAAAAAAGTCTAGCTAAAACATAGGTACTACTGTGCAATCAAAATGCCTTTGGCCCTGGGCTGCATTCATGAGACTTATCTGAAAAGGAAAGAAAGTGCTCAATAGTCTTTACATTAGGCTACTGGAAAAGAAGATACATTTAGAATATGGTCCTATAACAAAAGTGAGCAGTAGAAAAACAAAACTAGACATCAGCTGTAGCTATGTGTTTAAAATTAATCAAATACTTCTTCCTTTTGGGGGAAAGCCTGGACTCTGATGGTTATCTGCTCTACCCTTTACTTTACAAATGAGGAAACTGGGCTCCAGAGAGACTGCACCCCCCAGCCCATCTTTTTTCTTCCTCATACAGCTCTCAAAGCTGAATTGTCTGTTTCTACACAGCCCCAGGCTCCTACCTGTAAATTTTAAGAGCTCTGCATTGGCAATAAATAAATAGGTGGATATAATTTCCCACAATGGATCCTAAGGTAATAAAGAATTTTCTACAGATCAGAGGAATAGGAGTCACACAGACACTGCTCAATTCTGGCTATTCACACAGTTTATAATATTCTATAATCACATCTCTTAGCCTAGTGTACAAAAGATAAAAGCAGGAAGTAAGCATTTCACTTATAACTGACAAAGTAGTGAAAGAATTTCCCCAAGGGACTGGTTTGGCAGATGTGCCTTTATCACATATAAAGAATTGAAAGATTAGAAAAAGACATACAAAAGGAAGGTGTGTGTTCTTGAGGCATCTTTTAGCTGTTCTTTTGCTATCCACTGAGTAACTTAGAAGGAATATAGAGCTTTTCAAAAATCGTTTATATGATTCTTATTAAATGTATATTTTCCAGAATGGACATGCTACAAAAGCAATGGAAAGTGAAAGGCACTTTTTCTTCTAAATTGCTGCCTTTAATAACATCACTAATTCTTGTCAACAATTTTTATGGGCCTGCATATTAAAAAATAAAATCTATGCTGAAACATCAGAGGATTAGACAAAGCAGCTCTGCTCTGAAAACACTTAACAGATTAGGATATTAAAAAGGTGGCTTCCAGAGTCTGATTTCTTTTTAATTACCTGTTAGCAGATGAGTAAAAAGACGCTCTAGACATAATGAATGCTTTCCTAATATGATGACACCTTTCCGTGCATGCTAGCAGAGCTGTGCAAGGGAGCCTGGTTTGGCAGGCATCAGGGCCACCAGCTTCTGGATAGACCCAGCTCTTTCAACACACCAGAAGCTGAAGGACTCAAGTGGGGCTGCTTGCCTAACACACAGAATGGATTCTGCTTTTTGTCCCGAACAGTTTAGACAGTTCCATTAGTTCTAGCTTTGCAGCTGGGGCAGAGTCACTCTTCAGACTTGTACTCCTGGCTTTGGTGCTGCATCTTGGAAAGAACACGCTCATAGAACAGCAGGTAAGCACTGGAGGAGAGGACTTCTTGCAGGCTGGCCTTGCGGACAGTGTCATCAGAAATCCACAGCCACTGATTGCTGGTTGAGAGAGGGCTCCTGGCCGAGGGGGGGGACCGCCGGTAAGTCACAAAGTGTCCAGAGTGCATGTCTCCATGGTGGACAACAACTGCCATCAGCCGAAAGAGGTATGTGGAGGAGCTGAATGGTGGCAACAAATGTCAGAGGTTTACAAATATAATAGAGAAGGTCTTACAGGCAAGAAGAAAAAAATTAAAAGATTCAATGATAGGGGACTGATAGAATGGTATACCCATACAGCTGAATACTATACAACCAATAAAATACAGATCTGTATGTATTCGCATGGTAAGGTGTTCGTTCTATGAGTATATGTATATATGTGCGTGTACATGCACATACTCACAACTCTAGAGTGTTAGACCCTACAGATTTAACTGCTTATCTCTAGGTGGTATTCCAAGAAAATAAAATTTTCTTATTTTATTTACATATATAAATATGTATACACACATACACATAACGTATCTATAATTAAATTTTATGTACTATTATTCTTAAGTGGTTTTTATTTTGGGCAAAAACAAATGGGAATACTTAATGGTGAAATTCTACCTTAAAATTAATTTCTGAATTTTCATTAATTCATTTCAAAACTCTGAAAAATAGTAGTTTACAATGAATGAAGAATGTGCTTCTAAACAGTAGCTCAGGGAAGCAGATATGGCTCAAGCGATTGCACTTCTGCCTACCACATGGGAAGTCCCGAGTTCGGTTCTCGGTGCCTCCTGGAGAAGGCGAGCTGGCGCGGCGGGCAGGCGCGGTGAGCTGGCGCAACAAGATAACGCAACAAAAGAGACACAAAGAGGAAAGATGATGAGAGACAACAGGGAGCTGAGGTGGCTCAGGTGATTGAACCCCTCTCTCCAACATGGGAGGTCCCAGGTTCAGTTCCCGGTGCCTCCTAAAGAGAAGTCGAGCAGACAGAAAGCACACATCAAATGGACACAGCAGACAGCAACTGCCAACACCAAGGTAGGGGGGGCGATAAATAAAGTAAATCTTAAAAAAAAAAAAAAAAAAGCTCACCTGTAATCAGGAACAACTGGGAGAGGGAGCATCACTGGGGTCGGCAGCGTTGGCAGTAAAGATGGGGAGCAGGCGCCATTCATAAAAATTTGTGTTTTGGGGCCCCGTGGCTGATTGAGAACTGTAAGAGGAGAGAAAAGCTCAAGGGAATTAAAATTAGCAAGTAGCTTTAAGTAAATAAAACATGGTTTTGAATACCTTGAAAATTAACTGTCCTATAATGCTAAAAATATATATATATTTCATTTGCATTAAATTGAGTCATTTCCTATCTTTTTCATTCCAGACTAGTTTAATCCCAAGTAGGAAAAGTGTATCTGGCTTCTGGTCCACTGCTAGCCTGGACAGCTTTGTGAATCTCTGAAACTCCTATTCCTGTTTGCTAAAGACATGTATTAAAGTTAAGCAGTAACTGACTTGGTAGCATTTTTTTTTAATGTATTAAATATATATTTTTAATGCTTCATCCCCTCACCCCCGCACACACCCCCATTGTCTGCTCTCTGTGTCCATTCGCAGTGTATTCTTTTTTTTTTTTTTTTTTTAAAAAAAATTTTTTTTTTTTCATTTATCCCCTCCTTGCTGCTTTTGCTCGCTGGGTCAGCTAACCACGCCGTGCAGGCGGGCTTGCCTTCACCAGGAGGCCCTGGGAACCGAACCCGGGGCCTCCCATATGGTAAACGGGAGCCCTACTGATTGAGCCACAGCCGCTTCCCGTAGTGTATTCTTCTGTGTCTGATTGTCTTCTCTTTTAGGCGGCACTGGAAACCAATCCTAGGACCTTCTGCAGTGAGAGAGAGGCGCTCAATCTCTTGCGCCACCTCAGCTCCCTGGTCTGCTGGGTCTCTTTATTGTCTCTTCTCTGTGTCTCTTTTTGTTGCGTCACCTTGCTGCGCCAGCTCTCCACGTGGGCAGGCACTCCACGCAGGCCAGGTCTCCACGCAGGCCAGCTCGCTGCATGGGCCAGCTCGCCTTCACCACGAGGCTCCAGGAATCAAACCCTGGACCTCCTATCTGGTAGACAGGAGCCCAATCGCTTGAGCCATGTATGCTTCCCTTATTGGCATTTTGATCTAAACTACAAGTTTCTCACCCTCAGCACTCTTGACATTTGGGGCCAGGTGATCCTTTATGGTGGGGGCTGTCCCCCAGGGGAACAGCACCCCTGGCCTCCATCCACTGGATACTAGTAACACCCCCACGTTGTGACAACCAAAAATGTTTTCAGACATTGTTTAATGTCAAGGAATACCAATATGTAAGAGCATTAATAATTGTTTGTGAGTGTAGATAAAATACGAAGGTGATATTTACACTGCTTTTCCTTTCAAGTGTCATATGGGGCCCTTCAGTATCAAGTGGTTCACTGTTGGTGTCTTTGGCCAGGGCCAGCATGCTCTGAACGCTAGTGGGCCTCACCCCGGCCTGGGAGAGGAGGAGGCGAAGGTGAAGAGGTGCTTATCAATACCAAGGGCCAAGGACGGTGCCCGCTCCCTACCCCAGCTGCTCCCCTATGCTAATCTACTGACCTGCCTGAGGAAGGGCTAAGCAGTCTCCCTGAAATGATGTCTTGCCAAGCAATTCAACTGTTGCAAAAAAGAACAAAAGTAGTAAGAGACTCTAAGTCAGGAAAATACGAGGGTGTTGGGAAGACGATCCTAAGTAGCACGTAGGTGGTTGGTTTAGGTTTGAGCCCTTAAAGTCAATGGATTTTAGTTTCCTCCTCTGTAATCAAAAGAACTCAATTATGATCCCTTTAAAAAAACTGCCCCGACACTACATTCCAGTGCCAGTTGTCCCATTTGCTGTTGCCCTGGACTAACCATTTAACCTCTTCGAGGCTCAATTTTTTCATCAGTAAGACTGAGTGCAATAACAGCCACCTTGATTCACTGGTACTCAATTCAAAGATTAACTTCAAATGAGGACAGATGGAATCATAAATAATTCAGTAAAGAAGTATCAACACAAATAAGATCTTCAGTGGTCTTTAGCCAGGATATATCTTCCCCACATATCCTGTACAAATGAGTTAATTGTTTTGGGTGGATGGGGTTGGGGGGGAGAAAGAAAAGAAATTCATTGGAATGATGTGACATAGGCCAATTATTATTATTTTTTTTTTTTTTTTTTGAGGTACTGGGGCTGGGAATTGAACTCAGGACCTTGCATGTGGGAAGCCGATGCTCAACCACTGAGCCACATTGACTTCCTGAGTTGGTTTTTCCATTTGCTTTGATTGTTCGTTTTTGTTTTTTTCAGGAGGCACCAGGAACCAAACCCAGGACCTCCCGTGTGGGAGGTGCTCAACCGCTTGAGCCACATCCGCTCTGTATTACTCAGCCAAAGGGGTGCTAATGTGAAATACCAAAAATGGGTTGGTCTTTATAAAGGATATTTATTTGGGGTAGAAGTCCACAGATACCAGGCCATAAAGCGTTGTTTCTTCTCTCACCAAAGTCCATTGCCATGTGTTGGAGCAACACAGCTGCCGATGTTTGCCAGGGTTCAGGCTTCTTGGGTTTCTCTCCAGGCTCAGCTCTTCTGGTTCCTCCACAAGGTCAGCTGTAGACTCTCAGGCAAACAGCTCACTTCTCTTCTCCTGGGGCCTTCTCTCCAACATCAAAACTCCAATATCAAAACTGCTTCAACTCTGTTCTTTGTCTTGCCTTTTATATTCGATTCCCCACCCACCAAAGGGTGGGGCTCAACGCCCTACTGATGTGGCCCAGTCAATGCCCTAATCATAACTTAATCATGCCCAGATTAACAGATCAGTTTACAAGCATGATCCAATTATATTTTTGGAATTCATAATTACATCAAACGGCCCAACTGCAACACGCTCCATGCCAATTATTATTTAATCAAAACACTGGGAAGGAACACTGCAAACTTAAGCTTTTCTTCTTACACGTTTTCATCTATAAAACAGTTTTTAAAACTATACATCTGAGGAAGCAGATGTAGCTCACGTGGTTGAGTGCCTGCTTCCCATGCACGAGGTCCTGGGTTTCATCCCTGGTAGCTCCTAAAAACAGACAAACAAAAAAACTCCAACTCTCATTGGGGAGTGAATGTAGCTCAGTGGCTGAGCACCTGCTTCCCATGTATGAGGTCCTGAGTTCAATTCCTGGTACCTCTTTAAAAAAGAAAACAAAAAAACTATATGTCATATGACAGGGAGACTTCTGGGAAGATGGCGGACTAGTAAGACACAGGGAACCTCTTCTCCAGAAAAATAGCTAGAAGACAAGCTGAAACAGCCCCGAAAAAGATCTTCTAGGGTTTAGGACAGCAGGTGAAGGCTGCACACCACCCAGAAGAGAGAGGGACAAAAGAGGGAAATCGCGACAATAGAACCGTGAGTTGCAAGTAGCAGCTTCTGCTGCTGCCGGCACCCTCCCCCACACTTCAGAATTCTCGGGCCTCTGGGCCTGAGACCACAAAGGGGGCTTCAGGGATCTGCCATTCCCTGAAAGGGGAGAGAAAGGGACACAGCCTTAGGCTGACTCAGGTTCGGACCTGAAATTTGGGCTGCGGAGCCCCACGGACCCTTCCCGGTTTGCCCTGGCAGCCTAGAAAGGACTGGAGAAATCCGACCCCCGCAGCCTCCCTCTCTTCTAGCCTGGAATAATTGTTGGGGACTCCACAGGAGAGGGGAGAGAGAGCCTGGGGCTGACCCTGCTTTTGACTCCCG